>JBBPJX010000085.1:0-28969 GCA_038088955.1 Neotropicomus parvogracilis
GGAAGACGCGACGCATGGGCAGTCATGACAGAGTACACGCCCGCTGAGGATGAATGTATATTTTCGGCCATGGGAGCCAACATGGAGTTCTCTCACTTCTCGTCGGCTGAGATGACGTGCGACACGCAGGGGTATCTTCCATATTGGCGTGGCGCTGGTTAACCGAGTACGTTGTGGGTAAACAGGACGTCGTCGACCTGGATGTTGCACTGATCAGAGTCGCGGTTTCTCCGCGAGGCTGTGGAGCCCACGCCGGAACCTCGACGCATCTGATGTGTATCTATGATACTGTGTGGTACGCGGTGTGGGCTTGCGAGGTGCGGTTCGGTCGCTGGACCAATAAATGGGTGGCATGATTTCATCGATATGGGCGAGATAACAGATAAGATTAGATCGTCGAGGCCTAAGCGGGATGCCGAAATTAGACCGGCACTATTTTCCGCTTCCGCCGCGGGCAGAGCTGGCAACAACACAGAGGAACAAAGCAAGGTCGACCCCGACGTTGGTATGTACCATCGAGCGTCATTTATCCCTTTCTTTTGTCGTCTTTCTCTCCTTCTTTTCTTTTTCTTTGTCGTTGTGGACTGGACTTGCTTTATGAGAGCCACGTGTTGGGAGAGAGGTGGCCGAATTTGGAGTGTGCTGGATCGGGAATGGGATTGAGCGTGCCCTGCCTCGCCTTGCAACCCGGCGCGCTGCACTCTGTCCACAACGCTCTTTCTCTCCACCGCGATCATCGTCCTCGCTACTTCCACTCCACCCCTTCAATTCATACTCATACTTCTATCACTACCCCATCTACGAGTCTCGTCCCCTTCCCCCCCGTAAGTCCCGCACCGCACCGCACCGCCGTACACGTCTTTGTTAAATCGCCTCATAACCTCCAGCTCCCGGTGCTCATCCACCATGATAGGCGCTTCAACCATCACCAACGCAGACTCGTTCCGGCCCCCATTACAGCCCCGCCAACCTGTTCCTTATCCTTCTACTCCCGACCTCCCACCGTCCTTGGAGTACGACTTTCCCGCCTCCTCCGCCTCCAGATTTCCCATCTCTTCAATTCGCCAAGACGGGCCTCAGAAATCGAGCGCAGACCCACCAGCACATCCCCCGAAACCCATATATCCCCGCCACGATCCCCTCCACATACTCTCCCAGACTCCCCCGCCTCCGCCCCGGTCCTACCCTAGCATCCTCCCAGCACCTTCGGTGGCACCTGGCGTGCTTGCAGATGGCGTTCTAACTGCAAAACTGCCCTCTGTTCGACGTTTCCTCGATGCAGCGACCGTCGTTCCACCCGAGTGTCCCCCATTGCCCACGGACAGGCGCGTTTTGGCGCTTGCAGCCCTTTCTGTATTCTACCATCCTCTCCATCCAGCACACTGGGCCCTTTGGAACAGAGAGCAGAAAAAGGCCACTGCATTGATGATTCAATCCGTATTGGGTGAGTGCGGTCTCGCTCCCAGCCGCCTCTCCCGGCCATCAAACTAACATTCACTTCAAAGACGCTACTCCCACACCCATTCTTTCTCCGATTGGATGGATAGACGTTCCGGAGAACCTCTGGATCCTTAAGAGCATGCAGCTCGCCTATGCTCCAGCGCTCGCATCGCTTCCTTGGTACGCCACATATACCCCAGCCGAACCGGAGAGCCGTATGAATCTTAGAAAGCGCAAACCGACTGCAAATTTCCCATCGACAACAAACGGCGTAAGCGGTGACGAGACAGTAGACGAAGAGGAGAGAGTGACTCCTCCACCCCGCAAGCGTGCCAGGACACGCAAATCAGCAGCATCTCGTTCAACAGAGTCTGCCCGAGAAAAGTCCAATGCAAACGACGATCCCGCAGACGAGGGTGCGAAACAAGACGATGGGGACAGAGCACCAGAAACCGCCCAAGCGGCATTGCTACTTGCGACCGATGTCCCACCTTCTGTTACGAAATCGGCGAAACGGATCGACTCGCCTGAGATCGTCGTTTCTGCCGATGCAGACGATGACGCCGTACAGCCCGAACCACTGGATGTCGAGGAGGTACCAGAGTTGCGCAAGAGCTTGCGCCAGCGAGAACGAAAGGCGAAAGCAGCCTGCTCTGCGTCGCCTGCATCTGTCGCCTCCACCCTCACTCCATCCGTTCGGGCTCGTGGCCTTTCTCAGGCACGAACGCCGTCCCGCGAATCATCCTCGGTGACCCCCGAGTCCGTCGGGGGAGGGGAGTCCGGATCGAGCACGGCTGTCAGCTTGTGCGAGGAAGAGGAAACGAAATCCAAGGTCGCCGAGATGGCAGAAGATGTAGCCAACGAAGAAGTAGAAGGAGACGGCGTTGAGGGTCCCGCTGCCAAGAAGGCTCGAAATGCCCGTACCAGAGCCAAGAGTAGTTCTCGAGCAAGAACGGCGACGAAGAACAAGACGGATACCGTCACTGACGAATCAAAGACGAACGCGACCGTGCAGGCGCGGCCGAAGGCACGATCGAGGGCCAAGAATCGACGACGCTGATGAGCTATCCCGACATGTATGACGACAGAATCTGGCATCGGCATTGACATCAGCATCGGAATTATTATCACCATACCTTTATCGCAACGGAAGGAACCATATTTTCTTTCTCGATCTCAAGCCGTGTACAATCTCGTTGGGTATAGAGCGGGGGTTGTACTATCCGTGGGATCCTCGTCACTCCTCGTCCCCTCTTACTCCATCCGTCCCTTTTTTTCATTCCCTGTATTTCTGAGAGTCAGATGCGCTTCTGTGCTCGCGTACCAGCTAGCACTGCCGCTTTGCTCTGCAATAGGCATGTACCCGGTAGAGCCGTTATGTAACGTGAGGGGCGATATGTACCGTATGTAGGAGACGTAGGAGACCGAATACTTTCTTGGAATTACCTCGTCTCAGATTGGCTGATCCGGATGGCTGACAAAATGACGCGACGCGTCTGTCACAAACGCGACGTGACACGACACGTGATCCATGACAGCGTAACTGCACCGCCACGAGCCTTGTCGAGCAGCACGACCTTGGCTTCGGGGATGGCAGGTATCTGAGCTTTTGTGTAGAGGTCGTCGCTCAAGCGCTCACGACTCACAGAATATGCGGTATTCGCCATCGCAGACTTTGACGCCAACGCGTACGCCAATGCCGTCCTAGCAGGCGAACCATACCCTCCTTCGTCCTCGTCTCAACAGAAACCCAAGACCGCGCTCTCAATCCAGGAGCCTGCCAAGGAAGATATTTCTATGGCGATCTCAAAGCTTGACCTTGGCATCGAGGACGTCAGCAAGCAGATCAAGGCCTTGGTGTGTTCCCTTTTCGCTCGCGTCGTCGTGGCGCATTTCGAGCCGACAGTGAACGCTGAACGGTGAGTGGCGCAGGTCACGGCACACCACGAGGACCTCCTACAGCACGCGTCGAACGCGAGCAAACTTTCCGGCACCCTGTCGTCCGTGCGACGCGGCCTAGACGACGTCGAGTCGTCCGTCGAAAAGTGGGTCCGGATTTCCTTTTTGCCCTCGCCGGCGCGCTGAGGACGCTTTCGAAACGAGGTTGCGCCAGAAGATCCGCGTTCCGTATTGGGCGCTTCAGGCCAACGTCGTTCGGTTGCAGCGCGTACAACAGGCCAACGATGCGCTTCGCCGGATGGCGCGGTTCGCCGTGCTGGTAAAGCGACTCGAGGCGCAGATGAGCGAGTTGGGCGGGTATGCCGGCGTAGGGGGAGGTGGGGAGAAGCGCGGTGGGGGTGGTGCGAACGGGTCGGCTGGGGATCACCAGGAAGACAAGGAGCGTACGATCGCCAAGGCTGCGTTGAGCGTTGCAGAATTGAGTGCGTGTACCATTTCTGGCGGGTGGAGGCTGGTGTTTGACGGCGAATAGGTGCATTGCTCGATGGACCAGGTGATGATGGACCAGAAGAGACGCTTACGCACACAGACGGTGAGCTATCGTTGCCGACGAACGTGTATTGTATACCGCTGCGTTCCGTCGTCTCAGCAGCTGCATATATCCCATTTATCGCCGAGTCTCGAAAGACGGTCCAGGAAGAAATGGAGGCTATGGTGCTTCAAGGGCTCACCTCGCTGGTCTGTGGCATCAATGGTGCTTTCGTCATCGGTATCCTGACGCTTTTGAAAGGATCAATCACTGCTCGCTTCTTCATTGCAGACGGCTTATAACCTCCGCACGCTACCGACACTGGTAGAAGATCTTGTTCGTAATTTATGCGAGACTGTGGAGGAGCGTGTCCGAAATGCCCTTGATCTCTCCCGAATATCGAAAGAGATCGTGGCCAAAGGTAGATCAACTTCTTGGAAAGTTTCCCTCTGTTTCTGAGCATGTGATGATGGTAGAGCCCCCGCAAGCATCTCAAGGACTGTTATACAAATCGCGTGTGCGAACAGAACCAACGAACATCACGGCGCCCCAATTTTCAGCTGCACTATGGACGAGAATCGAGTCCCTCGTGGAAGAAATGGCGGGGTGTTGCATCAAGGTAGCGTTCTCTTCTTGCCTTTGTTTTTAATGAGTCAGGCTTTTGCGCCTAGGTGTATACACTCGAGAAAGTGCTCAATCTCAGAAAGGACCCTGTCAGTGGGGTATCGTTCCTTGACGAGGCACTGAAGGTTCGTGTTGGCATACAAGATGATGCAGGTGACTGACCATATTAACACCAGGTGATCGACAGCAAACCGAGTACTATATTTTGGACGTCTTTGGGCAAGTCTTTGGAAAGGTACGCACGTGACGCCGCCAAAGGTCAGTGTTCCTTTCGATGTTGGCAAGATGTCTAACAACTAGTATAGGGTCGAGTTTCCTGCAGCAAACTCTTAGCTCCGGCTACCCCAAGCTCCTACGACATTTCCACGAATTCTTTGCAAGCATCGCTGTACACACGGACACCGTGTATACGCCATCATATCAATCGTGAGTCTCTCTAGCGGGTCCGACACTCATCGCTAACGAGCGAACCAAGTCCAGAAACGGTCCTCATACTCCGTGCACTTTCCACTTTTGAAGCCCTCTACGTTTCTCGTTCATCTACGAGGATGAACGAGGTCGTCGCTCAAGCTTTCACTGGTGGTTCGCGTGCTCCTCCAGGCGCAAACGAAGGAAGTAATATTGTGCGAGCTGTGACCAACGAACTCGACTCTGCACGTTTCGATCCGCTGCTGGTTCGGGCAGTGGCCAAGAATGCGGCGACGAGTCTGGAGAGTGTGGCCACAAGGGCCGATGGACTGGTGGGAGACTTGCCGATTGTGACGATGTCGCTGACGGCGTGTATCGCAGATTGTATTGGACCGTTCGGCTGTATCGCTCTTGGGTCCAATGGCCACCTCACAGCAAGTGGTGAATGCACAGGTTGCGACTTGTCTATATCAATGTTGGACCAAGCTAGAGAAATTAATGGAAGAGCACGCGGAAAGTGTATCTATCACCATCAGGCCCGGCATTGCCGTACGTAGACCGTACATCGGGTTATCGTCGTATTCACCCACATCTTCAGAAAATCCGAAGCAGATATGATCAGATCGTCGATCCACTGTTGGGTGCGATCAGAAAGGAGCTTACAGGCATCGTGTCGAGACTTCACCGACTCGACCTGCAAAAGGCGATCGACCCCAAATCGGGCATCTCAGGAACGAGTCTGTACATGAAGGATCTCGTCGACAAGCTCAACTTTGTCAAGACTGGACTGTTGAGCAACTTTGCGCCCGAGATCGTGCGGCTTTGGTAGTTATTGTCCTTGGATTCAAGACCCGTTTGGCTGATCTCTATTGGACGACAGGACACCTGTTATCGTCAAGTATATCATTCGAATATTCGTGTTGCATGCCTCAATCGCGAAACCACTTGGGGAGAGTGGCAAGCTCCAACTGACGACAGACATGACGGAGCTCGAGTTCTCTCTGAGCGCGTTCCTGGCCGACGGTTCGCAAAGCAAGCGAAGTGGGAGTCTGGAGAGCGTTGGCGAGGAATACAAATCACTGAGAGCCATGCGGTGAGGCCTCCTTCTCCGTCTCCATATCCTTGAAGTGTACTCACAATACACATAGTCCACTTCTCTTTCTCGAAAACGCGCATTTGGCTTCTCCAGAACGCACCGCCGGCCTCTCACCGCTAGTCGTGCTTCACCACATCCTCGTTCGATCGCCATTGCCACTCCCACACACGCTTCACGGTTGGCAAGAAGCAGAATATGTACGCTGGGTCGACGAGCACTCGCCAGAGGAGGCCTTGTCGCTCATCGATGGCACTCTCACGCACTGGGAGAAACGAGATCGGAACGGGCAGGACGTGGAGATGGCCGTGGAGTATGTCGACCTTGCGCGCGCCGTGCTTGGGTCTGCGCAGAAGAGGCCGTGATCTGTTGTTTTGCGTGTTGTTGAAATCCGACGCGCCGCTGGGCCGTGCGCGGTCCGGGGCGATGGTGATCCTGATGATTCTGGTCCTGGAACTGCGCAGAAATGCAGTGTTTGGTTGTTTCCCGGGTTAGGGTGTCAAAAAAAATTCGCGGATTCGTGGAGGTGCATTGACCTATGCGAGCGCTGGGTTGTACCAAATAAAAGAGGCCATTGGAGGTTTCGACGCGAATGCAATTGGGGTTGAGCACTTGCATCGCAAGTTGTTTGCTCTGGGACGCCGATAAATGAGACAGTTTGCTTTGAACCTTGTTCTGTCAAGCGAGTGCAGACAGTTGGCAATTATCGGACCACAATGCGATACATGCGGGATTCACAACAACTCATTATACATGACTACAAACTAGCAGGCGACAGACGATTCAGACAGCATATCCTTTTCTGAGTGCAGTGGCAGCGACTGGTCGCTGGCGATCTCTTAGACTGCCTCTTCAAAAGTTTGACCCCTGAGAATTGCCAAGGCAGACTCGGACCAATGGCAGTCAGTGCAGTGAAGCCATCTCTAGGACCAGGATCAGTACCGGAATGCTGAAAGTCGTCGACGTGTTGTCGCTCTCCGCAGCTCGTTCCCCGACGAACTTTAAGGGAGGTCGTACTCGTCGTACATCTTTTCGAAGGATTCGGTCTTGTGCAGCACCGAGCATTCTCGGAACGCTACGGATCAAAGTTGGCATGAACCTTGACCAATGTTCGACTCGGCTCTTCCAGGGACACACGACGACGTCGACAGCATTACTTCCGATCCCCATAAACAAGGGTGAAGCGACAATCGTTCAAAGAACGCATCCTTGAGATTCACCGATTCTATACAAGCCGAAATATGGGCCGACGACGACTTTGAACGTGATGCGTCGAAGAGCCGAACTGATAGGCATGAACGGTGTCAACTTGAGTAAAACGCATCCGTTCAAAGAGACTCAATTGTCTGACCCGTACGTACCCAGTGTCGTTGTCCAACCAGGGACAGGGGTTTGAAGTCCCGAGCTTGAGATGCAAATGTTTGCCAAGAGTGTTCGCCTTGGCCAACCTGTCCTTCGCCGGATTATACTCATATTCATTAAAATTGATGATGCTATCAATATGCTTGCAGTCGAGAATATAGATGGCTGGCTGATCGAGGTCTATCCCTGATACCATCCTTGTAGTTGGGAGTCGAAGCACGGTAGAGTTTGTGCACGGACTTGGTGACCTCTGTGAATCGGTGCCATCCAGCTGCGTCTGCCATATTGTGCGAGTCTAGCACAGAAGAATTGATGTAGGGATGAGAAGACCCGATCGTACAGTTTGAAGGCGCTATTCCACCCGCCCCGCATGTGATATTTCGGGAAGCCATATGTACCGTGTTCAAGTTATCAGGTTTACTGTCCACGGTAGTACGGACTCGACTATTGTGCTTGAATAGCGCGTCGTAGTTCCAGCACCAGTGATGGGAAAAATTGGTGTGCCGAAATTGAACCAGTTATTGTAAGTTGTTGATACGGCATACCTATATTGTATGTGAGGGTTCGGGAAGAGAGGATGGAGACCTTGCCAAAAGCGTCCGAGTCGAGTCTAGAATCAAAGTGCTTGCACCGACGATAATCGGCTTGCGTGAGCTGTCGGCGGCCCGGGCGTGTTGCGAACTCGCCACTGCAAGTAATACAGCTCAACGGGGCATTTCCAAGACGTCTTAGTTGAATACGTCTTCGGTAATGGCTAGCAACTCCTAGTCCCAGCTACCAATGGTGGCACGGTCAAAAAAGGGATACCCGAGCCTAGCTGGAGCATCGTCATGATGAGCAAGCCGCCCTCTCACTGACACGCTTGCCCGATGTACGGTATCTGAGCGTCGCGTTGCAATTCAACTAGTAGGCACATGCATTGACACTTCACCTCACAGAACCCCTCGGCCTCATGCCACTGCGAGGCAGTATCATCCGTATCGATGTTCAACGAGCGCACAATATGGTCTAGTAGACAAGCCGTGGTGTGGACAGGTTGATGGAGATTTCGGAGCGCTCCATATCTCGCCAAGTCGAGAACGATTGGAATTCCAAGGCCGATCCTCGCAAGTCCAAGCACTAGTGCTGTGGAGCATCATACTTATTGTGGTGCGGTGACTTGCAGTGTCCACCATCAACTTGAAGCTCCGTTGGCGATATAAGCGTGCAGTGGCGCTTGTTCAACGTTTCAACGTTCAGTTCCGAGTTGGTGCTGCGACATGCCCCTGAAGAGTCTTCAAGATTCCGTCGACGATGCGACCCATGCCAAACTCGACGACGCAGTAAATAAAGACATGGAAGACTATGTTGAACTTCGCTCCCCTTCGGAGTATGCAAACCTCTTGGCTGCCATCATCCGTCGCAGCGAAGACTCGGACAAAAAGTTTATTGATACTCTTGAAGGCAAAAGCTTGATCAAAGCCGAAGATGATTTACGGACCATGCTCGCTACTGCTTGGGAGCGCAAATCATACCGCGAGATTCGGAACCTTGGTGCATTTTCACATCTAAAGCCATATTCTGTTTTCTAATCCATTATTCAACAATCCATTGACAGCCATTCTGAAGAAATCACAGCCAACATCGCGAGATGCAATTCCCATCGTTCGTTCGTGCTTCGATTTCTGAATCAGTCTCGTCGACACACTGACACCTCATGTTAGAACACACTGAGAACCTCGCGAAACCCTTCGGGACAGTATACCGCGGCGCAGCCGTTGACGGCTTCTATGAGTATTTGACCCAAAACGAACAGCTGTTCAAGAGTTCAGAGGAGCCTAGGTACTACGCCAAGTTCTGCTCGGTCGTGCAAAGCTCAGGGACTGGAAAAACAAGGATGCTAACCGAGGTAAATTGGTTTAAACTGTTGCCATACGGCGGCTGAATCCAATATAGCTGAACAAGAAGAATGTGATCGTAATTTACATGAACTTACGCGGTGGCGATGAATTGCTGGGGTTTCCTGATCGTGATCCTATCCCTTCACGGATTTTGACCGAATTTCCGACCACCGCAGAGGAGTACCGCTACACTTGTTACGCATTCTTCATCGCTCTTTTTTCCACGCTCGACGAACATCTGACCGAAACTAACGCGACGCGAGAAGCTAAGGAGAACTTCATGGATTGGGTCCACCAGATGTGTGACTTGAGTCACCCTGCGAGGCGACAGGTTAGAGGTGATTTCTTTAGAAAAGTGGGCGAAGAGTACTCAAAGGTACGAATATAAATATATTATCCTGCGACGCGAACTTGACCTTGCAAGTACTCGTGCTAGGTTCTTGCCAAATATCGCATTGGATCGCATGCGAATGAATCTAGCGGTCATTCCTTTGAGGACACTTCCGACAAGTTTGCAAGGCTCACAGTTTCTGGTAAACGCATCAACTCACCTCGTGTGTCGAGAGGTGCTCTACTGACGTGCTTCTAATCAGACCCAGAATCAGCTCCTATCCTCATAAAGGATCTTCTGAGTGCCTATGAGAAAATGACGGCATCCCTCGAGAATATCCTTGGTGACCCAGCCTTGAACAACGTCTCCACTGCAAGTTCCGACCGACCGAAACTTGTGATCGCAGTCGACGAGGCACACCCACTCACTCCAATACATCCAAAATCAGACTATAGACCGGCAGATATCCTTTGTCGAGTTATCAACCTGTATTCACACCACGAAAATCACGCCGTGTGGTTCGTGTTCGCATCGACGACCTCGAGGGTTTCAGATTTTTCACCTCCCAATCGACGATGTGCGCGATCGTTTTACAGTCTTTTGATCCTTTACTCATTCATCGTCCAGACAATTCCGACCGTGTTGCCCTCCAGGGCGAAAAACTTTTCGATCCTTACACTCAGCTTGGTTGGGACCAAAGTGCATTTCGCATGGAGGATATCAGCGCCGAGAATGTCTCCCGACTTGATCACATTGCAGGTTACGGACGGCCATTGTGTGCTCTCTAGTTTTCTCTTGGCCGCTAGATGGCTGATCGTCATTGTAAGGTGGCTATCTCTCAAGACTGCATTTGACGAACCGAAAACAATGTTCCGCGCCGCGATGGCGAAACTATGTCCGCCCCACTTTGATGCAAGCAAACCAGGCCACGTGCTTGCAGTCATGGGACAACGATTTGCGCTCGATGTTTCGTTCGGACATCCGGATTCTGTTGACCATCTCGAGACAGGCGTGGCAAGTCATCTGCGGATTTGCCTTGCAACCACTAAGGATCGCAACTGGAGATTTACAAGCTATCCCTCCGAACCCCTTCTGTCGTGTGCGGCCGCACGGCTTCTGCATGGCCCTTCCTCAAAGTTGGATCAATCATTGGGTACTTTACTTAAGGAAGTTAACTCTGGTATGATCGATGTGGGTCAGCGCGGCGAGTTGGCCAGCAGACTGCTGTGGCTATTGGCCAAGGATTTATTCGTCCGCACAGCAGCGAAGAATGTTGGGAACGATATCCCGTCAAAATGGGATGATCATCTTGGGGATTGCCAGATGATACCCGTCGTAGATTGGCTTGAATTCGTCTTTGGTTTGCGTATTTGGCACGGAGAGAACGAAGACGGACCGGGACCGCGTGCACGCAAGGCATTCGAGAACGCCTATCTAAATTTCTCACATTGGGTGGGCATGGAAGCGAACATCGCCGGATCCAAGGAAGGGAATGAACTAGGGTTCGTCTGGAGTAACCTTTTTCCAGACGTGAGTCGCAGCCTAACATCTATCCGTGTAGGTTGTATGAATGGTCGCTACGTCACTGGCATAGGACGAGTGCAGTGCAATGCTGCCATCAACAACCTCTGATTGACAAGGTGATACCGATCTATTTCAAGGGCGGGGGTGAAGGGACCAAGGCGGAATCGCGAATGTCGCAGATCCTTATTTCAGACAAGGCACGCGTGTCGAAGAGTTCGAAGGACGTCTTGCATAGCATCACCCGAAGAGACAAAAGTATAACCAGCGAGAATACGAGCGCTGGCCCAGACGTCGAGTCCCTTCCATATATCGTGATCCTGGCCGACCTTGGACAACCACCGTCGTTTTCCATGACCTTCCCAGAGCGGGGGTCGGTCCGTGACCGCTGTCTGCGTATCTATGCTGGCGGTGTTGACAGGGCCACGTATAAATTCCTTGGGGAGCATTCGACGCTCGCGAAGACCCTGAAAGACCTGGTACATGTTCAACAGATTCCCGAGATAGGATCGCCATACAGGGGGTATTTGATCGCACAGATGAAGTTTGGGAGTACAGCGAGCGATGAGCACATGCATTGGGAACATGGGAGTGCCATTCCAGCCATACCTCAGACTTCTCGCCAGTCGTAGTTGTGATACTTTGAGAGTGTGAACGTTCCAACGCCAGCAGATATGTGTACGTACAGAAGCAAGTATTGTAGGTGAAGCCGACGATCGATTCCGTGGACTCATGATGGTTTTCCGCCCTTTTTAAACCCTTTCGCGGTTAATCCACATTTGGGGCGTGAACGGCATTATAGCGACACTCAGTTCATGAAATTCCAGAACGTCCTATTGTTCGTATCGTCATGCTGAACAGAGACCTTTCGTCGTCTTCGGGTGCGAAACTTGGGGCTAGACCCCCCCAAAAAATCTCAAGGTTCCACTAAAACCACGGAGAAAACGAAACTTGCAACACACTTGGTAGTTGATACAGGACAGATCAGGGTGCCGATAATTGGCGTAGAACCAAGTTCACGTAATTTGTGCAACCGAGCGTCCTTGAAGAAAACTACGTCCAACGCAATGGTGTGGAGTTTGTGGGGATGGATCTGTGCAATGCCCGCGTAAAATACATTCAGGCTTCTCGAACGGAGAAAAACCAGAACTTGCGATACTCTGGCACCGATAGGACGTCAGTTGAGATAGGACAGGGTGTTCCAAGTAGAGAACGCCGAAACCGGACACGATCGAATTCTTGGACAGAACTCACGCATCGTATGAATGCGAGGGATAGACCCGGATCGATTGATGGGTGCCGTCCGGTTTGCATAGGGGCGATTAGACTAGGGAGGCATTTCCTAGATCGCTTCGAAAGCCTGGTAACCATAGGGCTGAAGTTGTTTATCTTACTGGGCTAGAGCCATTTTGATCGACTTTGCGGTTTGGGGATCTGATACGAGGGTGAAGGTGACCCTATGTATTTCAATTGATAGACGGGTGGGTCGAAACCATCGGAGGTGAAGAGGTTTGTGTTTGCGCCTAGGTCACCCATCTTGAGGCTGCGTAATTAGATTCGCTGGGACCTGACAGCTTGCACAATACGCGGAGGGTCATAGGTGTGTTTTGTATGATGGACGACTCACTTTGATTCCAACGCCTTCCACGCAAGACGCCAGAGAACGATTGTGGGGATGTCTCAAGACACGCGATCGCCCACATGATGCTAGGGCCGTCGGGAGCTGGCAGATTTTAACGGACGGCACGGATGATCCCAAAGACTGATATTGTGGATATAATACAGAATTACCCGCTCTCAAGGCGGGGACAGTTCGTCGTCGTAGAAAATGGCGGTATAAGGTACACCGTCTGCGCGGATAACACCGCGGTACATGCCTTCGGAGTTAAGCGGCAGAGCAACTGATGCACCCGGCAGTCAGTTTTCAAGTGTACGTGGCAGAAATGCCAGATTGCGTACCGTTTCCTTGTCTGTCCACAGCAACGACACCACCAGTACCACCTTCTTTAAATAGGTCATCGACGACATGTTGTGCCGCTTCTTCGACAGTCTCGTCGAGATATTGCATCCGATGTGCTATCATTGAAGCAGTATTTTGGCGGATAAAATACTGGCAGTTTGAAAGACACGCGGGCGCATGTCAGAATACTATTCGATGGAAATCGTGTTTGTCGTACATCACCGTCGCCAGTTCCAGAAATCCCAACGCCACCGTGGGTAGGTTTCCCTAACCAACGGTCCCAAGTCTTCTTCAATAGGCTCCCGTTGCGCTCCCATTCTTCAGCCCAGAAGCCGCTTCCCATGATGGGGGTATCGCCTATGCGTCCGACCAACTTATTTGTCCGCCCGCCTGTGGAGGTCAAGGTGGCAATACACCCCCGACCGTCCAACACCACGGCACCGACGGTGCCCGTGGGCATTAGATCAAACGGATCAAGTTTCAAGCTTTCCCATGAACCCACTTCGGTCGTCTCGGAGACACTCTCGGCCTTACTATCCATTGTATGTGGAGGCTCAATTGGCTCTATCGGTAGCCCGAGTCCAATTCTATGTTCCCTCCATCTCGCCTCTGTCCAGAAATAAGATGGGTCGACAGTTTGAATACTGAGATGCTCAGAGCCAATTGTTTCGGCGGTGGCACCAGAGAGCATTGGGTGCGGCGCAAGGCCGGGTGCGAGGTAGAGTGCGCGGACGAGATGAGAGGGGTTCTTCGTGCGAGTGAGGAGAGTTACAGAGACGCCACGGCGAGAGGTTGGCATGGCAGGGTGCGCGGCAGGTGGCTTGGAGAGCATAATGGATGCTTCGAGTTCGTTCTGTCGTCGACCATACGGTCTGTATGTGAGCGATCTGATGACGTCGCCGCAGACGAAGTATCAACCTTTCCGGCTGTGTTGAATACGGCACCTTTGCCAGCATTGAAGAGAGGGCAATCTGTCCACGAATGAGATACGAGATCATGGCGCCGCTCGAACGTTTAGAGGGAAACCGCAGGCGAAAAGGCGACTGTGCTCAATTCAATTCGACTTACCTTCCAGTACTGCTACGGCAGCCACTGCTGCGTCCATCGCTTCTCCCCCGAGCTTGAGGACTTCGTGACCAGCTCTGAGAGCACGAGCCAGCGCTGCTTTGTAAGTAGCGCGCTTTTCCGGTGTAGAGCCGTCCCGGCTCATCGTGCCAGCACCGCCATGAATGGCTAGAACGTAGTTTTGTGCTGCATCGCGTTTCCTTGCGCGGAGGATGTTCCGCTTGGGCTCTGTGGCAGGTAGTTCCTTCGACATTGCTGCTGAGAACGGTCGTGCGGTGTGGACACTAGAATGGGCTTCCCATGTCATATGGGGAACGCGAAGGAACGTGATTGGAGGATGGTCTCGCTCGAGACAACGAAACGTTGGCAGTCTAGTGGTCATTTCTTCACGATAAATCGACAGAGAACCGTCCCAAAAAGCGTGCACTTGATGCTGGAATAAGTCATCTACTGAATGCCAGGTTAAAGTCGTGGAACTAGTATGTAGAATGAGGAACTAGAAGCGAATTAGGGGGTGACTGGGGTCTTTGACTAATTGTACAAGTGTTCGTCGACTGATGGCAAAAGTTATCACTATCACTGGCGGCGACCACGCCATGAGACTAATCTACCCACCGGTCGCTGAATCGTCCTTCACGGACGCTGCGCTAGCATTCAAGATCGCCCGCCATACGCCATGCACTACGTGCGACAGCTGCCTCGGTCTTCGCCCTCCACCCGACGTCCAGGTCTTGCTGGACGATCAAGACAGTCGTAAATCGTCTCTCGGAGCGCTGGATCAGTATGGTTCCGATGAAGACGACGAACCCGCATACCTGTGTGCTTGTATATGTGGGCACGAGGTTTGGGAACACGGCGCGGACGAAACCGTCCTAGGAAGAGAGGAGTTCTCCCGAAGAGGCCGTCTGGCTGTTCGTCTTGATGAGATGCTTCAGGCAAGTTTGCACGCGGAACCTGCGCGCCACGACTAAACGCTTCCATTCTTCGTCTCAGGTTGGCAACCACTTTACTCCAATGCCCGGTTTGGTTGGTATTAACGGACGGACTGCACGTTTTCTCTGCAGGAAGTAGACAAGCTACTCGACTTTGACTACTCGGACGACGACATCTTCTCCTTGAGACAGCAGATGAAGCTACCGGCATCCCTCATTTCCATGCATTCTCCGTCTATCGGTAAGACATGTAGACGGTGCACGACCGTTAACTGTAGCTTACCGCTCCTCCTTAGGACATTCATCCCCACTTGATAGAGTTCATTCACCCGGGTCCTCTATATTGAGCGACGGTGACGAACCACCCGCAAAGAGACGTCGGTTATCCTTATCCTCGCTTAGCGATGCCGACGAAGAAGACGAAGATAAACCCCTCGCCGCACAAGTGTCCCAGCCGCAACCACTAGATACCCCAGCGCGGAAATCAAACCAGAGAACCGGAAAGAAAACATCGAGCATGAAATCGAAGTCACAGATGGCACCTACATTCACCAAACAGCCTGACGTGAACGGCGTGAACGGGCATATTCCCGATGCAAAGGTGAAAGTGGAAGATAAGATGGACGAATCCCAGTTAACAAGACTGGCTACTGGCGTCACCGTCGATGCAGGACCATCGTCCACCGCTCATGTGAGTGATGTCTTACCTGCCCCAATCTATGGCCCCCATGACGTAAATTCATTTCTAGCCGCCTTCGAAGACTGAGAAGGCAGCCTTTGTCGAGCTTCGGAAAGGTATCATTCAGGTTACAGCGGTCGAGAATGACGGAACTCCCCGTTCGCTGGTGATCCTCACCGGTTTGAAAACGCTCTTCCGGACACAGCTACCCATGATGCCTCGAGAATACATTGCTCGTCTGGTGTACGACAAAAATTCAAAGGCACTTGCTATCATCAAGCGGGGTCTCAAGGTGGTCGGAGGAATCTGTTATCGCCCATTCCCTCACCGCGGCTTCGCAGAGATCGTTTTCTTTGCCACCGCTTCCGTCGATCAAGTCAAGGTATGTCTTGTTCGTTCTTTGCGTCGGTAGCTTAGACATGTCTCAGGGATACGGAGGCATGCTCATGGACCACTTTAAAGCCCATATACGCAGGGCATACTCCAACGTGATGCATTTCCTCACATATGCAGACAACTTTGCCGTGATTTTCTTCAAGAAGCAAGGGTTCTCGAAGGATATCACTCTCCATCGGTCTGTATGGGCAGGATACATCAAGGACTATGAGGGCGGCACCATCATGCAATGTACAATGCTACGCAAGGTCGACTACCTCAACAAGGCGAACATCATCGCGCAACAGCGAGAAGCGATCATATCAAAGATTAGGGAAAAGTCAAGGTCGCACATTGTATACCCGGGCTTAGGCAAGTTTCAGGATGGCCAACCCGAAGGCGTCACAGTGGATACCAGAGAAGTTCCGGGGTTGCGTACGTCATTTCTTGGACCCAGCGCTGGATTTCTATTCTGACGACGCAACAGGGGAGAGCGGCTGGACGCCTGGGATGTCCACATGGTGAAGCTGACCATTTCCAGTCTCGCCATCAGCTACTAATTCGTCAGGTCCCATCAGTTCTCGTTCGACGCCGCAGAGTGCCGAGCATAATTTCATGAATCGACTGCTGGGGGATATGAAGGCTCATCCAAACGCATGGCCATTCTTGCATCCTGTCAACAGCGAAGAAGTAATCGACTATTATGAAGTTATCAAGCGTCCCATGGGCCAGTCCTGTCCAGATTCTTTTCCCCGAACCCACCTGACTGCCGTTGCAGACCTGAGCACCATGGAGCACAGGCTCAACACGAATCAATACTCGAATCTGAAGACTTTCTTGGATGACGCACAGCTCATATTCGACAACTGCAGGCTCTACAATCCCGAAGGGTCGATCTATGTGAAGCACGCCGCCAAGTTGGAGAAAGTCATGAAGGAGTTCGTAGCTGATTATACGAAGAGGGTAGCACAATGAAATATAGGACTCGTTTGTTTGTAATCGTACGATTTATCACTTGGGTCGCTGGACCGAGTGTGCTAATAGATCTCCGACGGGCACGATTCATCGACATACGCACACGGGCTCCGTGTCAGAGTCGACTCGACTCACTCACGAATCCTCGTCGGGACGAGGGTAGGACACTTGGAAGACTGATGCCAAGGACGCCGACCATCTTTGTTTATTTCTTGTCCTGGCAACATGTAGCTCACAGTGCTGCAAATGCCGATCGGTCACACAACGCTCAGGCTTCAGAATAGGGTCGGGAACTTTTCGGGATCCGTCACAAGGAAACAGTGATCAGCCAAATCCCACAACGGCCAAGTGTTCATATGTTGAATTCGCAAAGATCGTAGCGCCCCGGAGCTGTCTACAAACTTGGCGAACAACAAGTGACATCAGTTCTAGTGGATCACATCTATGCTTTCAAGGTGAGCGCTCGAGTCGTCCAGTCTGGCAAAAAAAAAGGGGGAACTTACTACAACAATCATCGTACTCTAGCATGGGAGCGCCAACGGATCAATCGAATGCCTCTCCCTTGATCTGCGCTCGGAAGAGTTCAACGTCGGCACCGGATGGTATACCATTTCCCGTAGCACGCGTCCCGTCCCTTCCTCTCTTCACGACTTCCCATTCTATACGAAGAAAGACCCAAATCCATCTCCTCAGTATCTCTGCTATTTCGAGCCAAAATATGAGCGCGCTCCCGTCCGATTGCGAGTAGAGGTGGCTGGACAACTTGATGGACCACGTCATTCGAAGGATGAAGTTTAAGAAGATGACCATGGGGTATACTGGAAGGGGAAATAGCAACACTGCACGGAGCCCGTACGGATACGAGGAGCCGCGCCGCTCCTTGGGGTCCGACGACGAAAATGGATGGTCCGCTAAAGACAGAGATTCAGATGATCTACGGGGTGACGCGGTGCTCGGCTGTTGCAAAGGAAACGCAGACGATTTGGCAGAGCCGGGAACCAGGAGGTCAAGACCCCAGTCGTTGGTCAAGTCCCACCAAAACGAATACGACGAGTTGATGACGACCGACATGAACCTGAAGCCGGCGCAAGGTTGGTGCAGATATGAAAAAGTAAGGAGAGGACCAACGTACCAAAGACGAAAGAGCGGGTGTTCGCCATGCCATCCTTGTCGCGTGACAGAACTCCCTTGAGCTTGCAATAGGTCTGAGATCACGATTCTCTGCGCAGCAGAGAGGAATATCACAGGAAAGGACGAGGCGTATTTGATAGCGTTAAAGAGCGGACGGCGAGTCGAGTTTGTCGGAGAATGGTACTCGATGAGACATTGGCGGAAACGAATCAGGTAAGGCAAACTGTCATGTTTCAGCACTAGAGATGCAGAAATGGCGGTGGTATCTAACCTCATGAGGCATGGTAGTATCCACTGATACCAGCCATCCTGTGATGGAAGTTGTAGCAAACTACCTCCTGGAAGTAGCATGCACAATGACAACCACATGTCACCGAGGACTTTTGCAAATGATGTCAGAACGTCCGCAAACACGACATCAGAGAAATATATGGGGGCGTTAGAGGCAGGAAAGAGACACCTCGAAGCAGTGCTAGAAAGAACATCAGACACACGCGCACCACGGACACAGTAAAATGACGCACAAGAGGAACCAATCACGCTCCCGTTTGTAGAAGATGTCGTAGGGACACACAACTACTATTGTCACGCATAGAGCGCATACAGCGGGGACGTATCTGAATATGTCCACGAGAGCCGAATCCGATTGTGTGGTTAACCGAAATATGAGCCAGGCAACGAAACACCAGCTAGTGTACCCGACGAAAATTCGGTAGAGGGGTAGGTAGAAGGAGCGGGCGGAGGGGTGACCTTCGGACGAGGAAGACCTGAGGGGGAGGGGGCTGCCGCTCGCATGAAATTCCAAGACGCCAGGACCATCAATACCGAGCAGCTGTAACCCATGCAGATTCGAGGCCCATCCGAGCACACCGAACGCGACGAGGAACAAGACACGGAACGGAAGGGGAAATATGGCTGCGAGAGGTACTTGGTCGTCGGCGTACATCTCAAGCTCGACGCGACATCCAGAACGATTTTAAAAAAAGATGAAATGAACTGCGGCGAACTGCAATGTATAACTTCTTGTGATGTGATGGCCAACAGTTTGTGGCGGTGCAGTTATTAAATCGTTCAAACGACCACCATGGCAGACAAGTCTGGCGCGTACGCCGCAAAGGCGGGCGACACAGATTTTAGAAAGAAGTGGGACAAGCAAGAATATGCAGAGAAAGCGCGAAAGAAGGACGAGGAGGAGAGGGAGCGCATGCAGGAGAACGACGAGCGTATGAAGCAGGGTACGTTATAGTCTATGCCCTCCGTCCGTGTCGTGTCCTATGACCTCCATGCAGGCAAAGCACCCAGAAAAGGGCGCAAGGAGGACCTTCCAAAACCAACACAGCTCATGCAACGCCGTGAACAATCGTTGGAGCTCGACAAGAACCTCGGCAAGACGATGGTCGTGCAGCATCCAGGCGGCCGCGGTCCCGGTCAACCCGGCTTCTATTGTGAGGCGTGCAACCGGACGTACAAGGATACCACTGGATATCTGGACCACATCAACGGCAGATCTCGTTCGTTCGTCCCCGATATGTATCTTTGGGTGGGAAGCTAATGTTGTTGTCCAGACCTCCGGAGATTAGGCCAAACAACCCGCGTGGAGCGCTCGACGTTGGAGCAGGTTCGCGCCAGGATAGCCCTTTTACGTGAAAAGACAAAGGAAGCGTCCGCTGCAAAATCATTCGACTTTGACAAACGACTGGCCGAAGTCAAGGCCCAGGAGGCCGCCAGACGCGAGGAGAAGAAAGTCCAGAAACAAGCTCAGAAAGAGCAGGCACGAATACTTCTCGCAAAAGAATCGGCGATGGAAGTCGACAGTGAAATGGCGGCTGTCATGGGCTTTGGAGGGTTCGGCTCAACCAAGAAATGATCATCAAGTCTCGCATGTATCCTGTACTAACATCTTGTATTTCTATATCCCAACACTCTACAAGCATCCTATCCTCCAATCATCTCTATATGCTATCCCAAGGTATATTACATCCTTCTCTTTCGTTCCACTACTATCATAGTTTCTCCTATGAAGCTCTCACCAATGTCAGGGAGAACTTGACTTCAGCAACCTCTTGCTCCTCCTCGATGATCAGACTTCCTCCTTTTCGTTCCTGGATGTCGACAGGGATGCTTCTCACCGTCTTCAAGACGAACTCTGCATGCTCCTTGAGCGCATCGAGCAACTCAGCCCCCGACCCATCTTCAAACTTGTAATACACATCCACGTCGTCCGTCGCTTGCAACCCCGCCTTCTTCCTCAACTTTTGTACCCGATTAATCAACTCCCTCGCGAGCCACTCGCCCATCAGTTCCGGGTGAACCTGCACATCGAGTCGCACGACGACATCATTGTCAGTGTGCGTCGAGTACTGGCCCTCGGAAGCAGGGGGTAACTCGAGATATCGTTGGACCGTTAGATCGCCCGCAACGAGCTCGATGCCGTCGACTGTGAGTCTACCGCTGTCGATGTACGCTTTGACCACATCGCTCGGGACGTTGGGTAGTGCGTTCTTGACGCGGGTGAGGTCTTTGCGGAGTTTGCGACCCAAGACACCCCAGTCCGCAACGGCACGGTAGCGTACGCCGGACATGGATTCGTCAGAGGTGAAGACGACGTCGCGCACGTTGAGCTCGGAGAGGATGTACCGTTGGAGGGACGTCACGTCTGCAATATATTGTGCATCGGGGTGGAACACCAAGAGCTCCTTTAACGGGGTCTGTCGAGTCCAGGTTAACCATCCGAATCTCTGGTAAACGGGTAACAGCGCGAAGGGAACAAACCTTGAGGGAGAGATTATGCCTTTCGCGAATGTTTCGAGTCAGGTCGATAACGGCCTTCATCCGCTGAACTTGTCGTTCTATCTCGGCGTCAAAATATTCTTCTTTCACTTCCGGGAAGCTCAAGAAGTGGACTGAACGGGAATCTGGGACGGACGGGTCTTCTGGTATGTATTCCCGTAACGTCTGATAAAGGTTTTCTGTCAGGAATGGTGTGTATGAAGACTGTCACATGTATCGTATGTCGTCAGCGCGTTGAAAAAATCAAGATGACAGCTTGGGCATGACGATACATACCATCGTACGACACAGCGTGAGCAGCGTTTCAAACAAGGTGTTCAGCGCGGCGATCGTGTCCTCGACACCGTCCTCGCCCTTGAGCCTTCGTCTATTGAATCGAATGTACCAATTCGTCAGTTCGTCGACGAGATCCACGAGGCGCGGAAGGATGCTGTAAAGCCTGTATGCGGCCATCTCTTGACGGAACAACAAGATGAGCGATTGACAGCGCGCGAGGATCCACCGATCCATGACGTTGTTCGAAAGTGGTGCATGAGGGTTGTACTTGAACTCGATTCCAGTCGTCTTTTGCAAGAGGCTTGTTTGACCGAGGAAGAAACGGAATGCATTGACCCAGGGGAGCATGACGCGGGAGACGACGTCGTGTACACCCTCTTCGCGGAATCGAAGATTCTCGCCACGGACAATCGGTGAGTTCACCAAGAACATCCTAAATGGAAGCGATGTTTAGCGTCTTTGGGCTTGTCGTTACACCCGAGGACGAGTCACAAACCTGACCGCATCAGCACCATACTTTTCGAACATTAGGTTCGGATCGGGGTAGTTTCTGAGACTTTTGCTCATCTTCTTGCCGTCTGCGGCGAGGACGAGACCTGTGACGATCAAGTTCTTCCACGGCGCTCTACCAAACAGATGGGTCGACAACACGAGCAACGTGTAGAACCATCCACGCGTCTGGTCCATACCCTCAGATACGAAATCTCCAGGGAAATTATGTTCGAAAATCTCCCTGTTCTCGAATGGATAGTGGACTTGAGCGTATGGCATGCTGATTCCCAGATCAATTTTTGGGGAGACGTTCGATGGGAGATGTGCATACCTGCCCGACTCGAACCAACAGTCAAAGACTTCCTCGACTCTCTTCAGGACACCTTTTCCTTTTTGCGAGGGAATGGTGAGGTGGTCTATCTTGTCGCGATGGATATCAGTAATGCCAGTTGTTCCGCTCAACCGCTCCAATTCTCCGATGGAACCGATGGCGACGATCTGAAGAGGATTATCGCTGTCATAAGCATCAAACGTTACTATCAAACGAACCTCTTCGAAGTCATCGCTCGCCCACAGCGGCAACGGAGTACCCCAGTAGCGATTTCTCGAAATGTTCCAATCGCGTGCATTGGCGAGCCAGTTGCCGAAGCGATTATCGCCGACAGATTGAGGGACCCTGGTTCATTCAATCGGGCGAAGTCATAGAAAGGTCATCCAGCTTTCTTACCACAACGTCTCCTTGTTGTTGGCAACGAGCTGGTCTTTGATAGGCTCCACTCTTACGAACCAAGAGGGTATCGCGCGATAAATGAGAGGTGTACCCGATCTATGAAGCAAAAGTTCGACAAAGAGTCTTGTCATCAATGGGCCCCAAAGTGCTCACCGCCAGCAGAACGGGTATGAGTGATTGATGGTGGACTGAACAACGAGGCGCCCCTTGGCCTTCAAGTGCTTCATAATCTCTTTATCTGCCACCTGCGTAAACGTCATGTCAACAAAGGCGGAGTCGCCAAACGACGGTCTACCGACTGACCTTGATGTGCATCCCCTCGTAGTCCGTGACAGGTTTGACGAATCTACCACCATCGTCCAGAGGACAGGGTGGCATCTCATCCGCAGCCACGATACCATTCTCTCTGGAGATGCGGTGATCGTCCTCACCAAAGGCTGGTGCTTGCTGGACGATTCCTGTGCCGTCTTGGTCAGTGACGTACGTATCGGTGACGACAATAAATGCTCGATCTTCGTACTGCAAACGGAATGCGGTTGTCAGGTCTTCGACACCCCTAGTCGAGGTATTCCCTCACCTGCTCGGTGAAGTACTCAAAGAGCGGTACATATCGCCATCCTCTCATATCTGCGCCCGTGAACGTCGCAACCTTTTTGAACTTGGCTTTCTTGGGATCCTTGTACAGAGTACCAAGCAGCTTTTCGCAAAGGATGTAGTTGGTGTCCTTTTGTTCGTCGTGGATCTTGATATATGTGAACTCGGGATGAACGCACAACGCCAGATTGGACGGCAGCGTCCACGGGGTCGTTGTCCACGCCAGTAGCGAGGTTGCAGGATCGTCCACGAGCGGAAAGGCGACGGTGACCGCCGGATCGTTGACGTCCCGATAGTCCAACCCGGCCTCAAAGTTGGACAGCGGTGTCGTACATCCGGACGAATATGGCATCACGCGCGTACCGCGATACACCATCCCTTTTTTCCAAAGCTCTGCAAATGCCCACCAGATGCTCTCCATGAACGTCGTATTCAGCGTCTTGTAATCGTTGTCGAAATCGATCCAGCGGCCCATGCGTTCGACGGTCGTACGCCATTCGGACGAGTAACGCATCACGATAGCGCGGCATTCAGCGTTGTATTTGTCGATGCCCATCCTGAGTACGTCTTCCTTGCCGGTGATACCCAACTTCTTATCGATCTCGTGTTCGACAGGTAGACCGTGGGTGTCCCACCCAAACCGACGAGCGACGTGATGACCGGTAACATGTGCATATCGCGTCACGATGTCCTGTAAACGAGCATGCCAACGTTGGAGTTTGCTGGAAAGTGAGACCAAATCGCACCTTGATGGTACCGGCCAGCAAGTGGCCATAATGGGGCAAGCCAGTAGCAAATGGCGGACCATCGAAGAAAATATATTCTTGTTTGCCTTCTGATAGCTTTACGCTCGTCTGGAATGCGTCGATCTCGCGCCAGTATGCGATGACTTTTTCTTCCTCCCTGGAAAAGTTGAATGGTTGTGATACTGCACAAGTTTGATCAGATGAAACGATGGCTAGTAGTGGTCCATGACGCACTATCGTGCTTTGGAAACGACATGATTGTCTCTACCGATAGAGAGCAGTTTAAGACCCTGTGTGGACGATCTTGTCGTGACTCGATCTTGTCACGGAGCGAGTCACACTGTCAGCAGATATTAGTTCTCGCCAGGTAAATACTATAGTCCGTTGTATCGCACGCGAGTGAGTTCTCACCAGGATACCGCGCGTCGGTGATCCTGATCCCGCTCGTTTTCTTTCACACCGCTCCGCCATCGGTAGTGTATACATCAATCAACTGAACTTGCGCACTTTTCCGCCGAACGCGCGAGTGTGAAGCATAAAATGCTACTAGGCTTGTCTGCGTCGATTGCTGCGAATGAACCACGTCATGTAGTACCACTGTAGTACATGAGCTATATCCTAGGAGGGGAGTAGAGTATTACAACTACGGCTGATGAGAAGTCTAAGGTATGGCTGGAACGGCACTCCCATATTCCCAATGAATGTGCTCATCGCTCGCCGTACTCCCATACTTCATCTGTGCGATCAAATACCCCCTGTACGGCGATTCTATCTCGGGAATCTGTTGAACATGTACCAGGTCTTTCAGGGTCTTCGCGAGCGTCGAATGCTCCCCAAGGAATCCATACGTGGCCCTGTCAACACCGCCAGCATAGATACGCAGACAGCGGTCACGGACCGACCCCCGCTCTGGGAAGGTCATGGAAAACGACGGTGGTTGTCCAAGGTCGGCTAGGATCACGATATATGGAAGAGACTCGGCGTCTGGGCCAGCGCCCGTATTCTCGTTGGTTATACTTTTGTCTCTTCGGGTGATGCTATGCAAGACGTCCTTCGAACTCTTCGACGCGCGTGCCTTGTCTGAAATAAGGATCTGCGACATTCGCGATTCCGCCTTGGTCCCTTTACCCCCGCCCTTGAAATAGATCGGTATCACCTTGTCAATCAGAGGTTGTTGATGGCAGCATTGCACCGCGCTCGTCCTGTGCCAGTGACGTAGCGACCATTCATACAACCTACACGGACAGATGTCAGGCTGCGAGTCACGTTCGGAAAAGGTTACTCCAGACGAACCCTAGTTCATTCCCTTCCTTGGATCCGGCGATGTTCGCTTCCATGCCCACCCAATGTGAGAAATTTAGATAGGCGTTCTCGAACGCCTTGCGTGCACGCGGTCCCGGTCCGTCTTCGTTCTCTCCATGCCAAATACGCAAACCAAAGACGAATTCAAGCCAATCTACGACGGGAATCATTTGGCAATCCCCAAGATGATCATCCCATTTCGACGGGATATCGTTCACAACGTTCTTTGCTGTTGTGCGGACGAATAAATCCTTGGCCAATAGCCACAGCAGTCTGCTGGCCAACTCGCCGCGCTGACCCACGTCGATCATACCAGAGTTAACTTCCTTAAGTAAAGTACCCAATGATTGATCCAACTTTGAGGAAGGGCCGTGGAGAAGCCGTGCGGCCGCACACGACAGAAGGGGTTCGGAGGGATAGCTTGTAAATCTCCAGTTTCGATCCTTAGTGGTTGCAAGGAAAATCCGCAGATGGCTTGCCACGCCGGTCTCGAGATGGTCGACAGAATCCGGATGTCCGAACGAAACATCGAGCGCAAATCGCTGACCCATGACCGCTAGCACGTGGCCTGGTTTGCTTGCATCAAAGTAGGGCGGACATAGTTTCGCCACCGCGGTTTCCAAGACTATTTTCGGGTCGTCGAATGCAGTCTTGAGAGATAGCCACCTTACGATGACGATCAGCCATCTATCGGCCAAGAGAAAATCAGAGGACACACAATGGCCGTCCGTAACCTGCAATGTGATCAAACCGAGAGACATTCTCGGCGCTGACATCTTCCATGGGAAATGCACTCTGGTCCCAACCAAGCTGAGTGTAAGGATCGAAAAGTTTTTCGCCCTGAAGGGCAACACGGTCGGAACTGTCTGGACGATGAATGGGTAAAGAATCAAAAGGCTGTAAAATGTCGCGCACGTCTTCGATTGGGAGGTGAAAAATCTGAAACCCTCGAGGTCGTCGATGCGAACACGAACCACACGGCGTGATTTTTGCGGTGTGAATACAGGTTGATAACTCGACAAAGGATATCTGCCGGTCTATAGTCCGCTTTTGGACGTATTGGAGTGAGTGGGTGTGCCTCGTCGACTACGATCACTAGTTTCGGTCGGTTGGAAGTCGCGGTGGAGACGTTGTCCAAGGCTGGGTCAGCAAGGATATTCTCGAGGGATGCCGTCATTTTCTCATAGGCACTCAGAAGATCCTTTATCATGATAGGAGCTGTTAGAAGCACGTCAGTAGAACACTTTTCAGCACAAGGTGAGTTGATGCGTTTACCAGAAACGGTGAGCCTTTCAAATTTGTCGGCAGTCTCCTCAATGGAATGACCACCAGATTCACTCGCATGCGACCCAAAGCGATATTTGGCAAGAACCTAGCACGAGTGCTTGCAAGGTCAAGTTCGGGTCGCACGAGAATATATTTATATTCGTACCTTTGAGTACTTTTCACCCACTTTTCTAAAGAAATCACCTCTAACTTTCGGTTCCGCAGAGCGACTCAGGTCACACATCTGGTGGACCCAATCCATGACGTTCTCCTTCGCTTCTCGGGTCGCGTGAGTTTCGGTCAGATGTTCGTCGAGCGCGGAAAAAAGACCGATGAAGAATGCGTAACAAGTGTAACGGTACTCCTCTGCGGTGGGCGGAAAATCGGTCAAAATCCGTGAAGGGATGGGATCGCGATCAGGAAATCCTAGCAAGTCATCGCCGCTGCGCAAGTTCATGTAAATTACGATCACATTCTTCTTGCGCAGCTATCTGAAATTCAGCCACCGTATGGCAATATTTAAACCGATTTACCTCGGTTAACATCCTTGTTTTTCCAGTCCCCGAGCTTTGCACGACCGAGCAGAACTTGGCGTAGTACCCGGGCTTCTCTGGAACCTTGAATAGCTGTTCATTTTGAGTTAAATACTCATAGAAGCCGTCAACGGCTGCGCCGCGGTATACTGTCCCAAAGGGTTTCGCTAGATTCTCAATGTGTTCTAACACGAGGTGTCAGTGTGTGGGCAAGACTGATTCGTTGATCGAAGCACGAACGAACGACGGGAATTGCATGCCGCGATATTGGCTGCGGTTTCTTCAGAATGGCTGACAACGGATCGTCGAAAAATGGGTTAGAAAACAGAATATGGCCTTAGATGTGAAGATGCACCAAGGTTTCGAATCTTGCGGTATGATTTGCGCTTCCGACCAGTAGCAAGCATGGTCCGTAAATCATCTTCGGCGTTGATCAAGGTTTTGGCTTCAGTAGGACTAATAAACTTTTTGTCCAAGTCTTCGCTGTGATCGACGACAGTAACCAAGAGTCTTATATAGTCCGAAAGGGAGCGAAGTTCGACACAGTCTTCCATGTCTTTATTTACCGCGTCGTCGAGTTTGGCATGGGTCGCATCGTCAACAAAATCTTGGAGACTCTTGAGGGGCATATCGCAGCACCAACTTGAAATTGAACGTTGAAACCTTGAACAAGCCCCACACGTTTATATCACTGGTGGAGCTTGACGGTGGACACTACAATTGGAACCGCCCATGTGGAGAGAACACTCAGAAGCAGACTAACCTGGAGGTGATAAACGTACGGCATTCAGATGGGGGAAGGAAAGATAGCCAATACATGCACACTGGTCGAGACTATATATACGGGCTGAATGGAATGTGATTGGTGGTGGATGGTATACTGCATCACCAAAATGTTCAAACTCCGGTAACACCCGATAAGGTATTATCGTCGTGTGACTATGCCACTGCACGATATGAACACAAGCATCCTCCGGTCTGCACAGTAGCCTTACGATACACCAGATATATTCGTCGCACTGAGCTCATGTCGGTAGATAGTTGAATATATTCTCTGTTTGCTGTGAACTTGGGTGGGTTACCCTGCCCATCCATACTCCAAATTCGTCGCAGCATGTTATGCTGCGACGAGTGACTTGAGGATGAGGTTACAAGGAGAGCGTCCACTCAATAGTAGGACAAAGACTAGGACAAGGGTGGGCTCCTGGAAGAGCACAGGCGAGGTAATACATCAGCAAAATATAACTTATAGGTCAGCTTACACAGTATCACAGCTACAGTAGAGAAACCGTCAAACACAGCCCAAACTTCCCGAGGCCCCTGCCAGAGTTGATTGGATCTGATGAAGAATACGAGGTCCATCAAATCCTAAGCCACTGAGGCTCTGCTGCACGACGACAGTATCTGATCGCCTGGAAAGGCTACCCATCATCGGAAAACACCTGGGAACCCGCCTCAAATCTGACGAATGCCACCACCCTCCTTGACTCCTATAAATCAACACATAAGCTAACTTAAGACCCATGCACCTTGCTGCATTACTCTGTATCTCCATCTTATTTGGTCTCGCCCTCCTAGTCCAACTCGCTGCCTACCTCCTACTCCGATACCTTCAGATTGCCCATTCACGTTCTCGGGGACTTGACGGCGCCTCCACGTGAGTGCCCCCCCCGAGAGAACCCCAGCTCCTTCCCCCTCGTGCATGATCAATTGTCTATTCTGCTCGTTCTCTGATCCCGACTTCCAATATCACATCTTCTACCCAAACGCCCCAGGACATTCCTCCTGGATCTGAGAACATGCAGCCCAACACCGCTGCTTCTGCCGCCTCCTCTACTGCCCGTTCCACACATAGCCTCTATGTCGGACTCCTCCTCCCCACTGACGAACTCCCCTCATTCCCTCTTTTCTATAGAACTAGAACATCTCCCAACCCTCCAGGCACAGTTATTAGTAACTACCATTCTCATGTCCCCACATCTACTTCTCGCAGTCGAACAAACCCCAGCGTACAACTCTGACGCCACTCTTGTAGG
>JBBPJX010000086.1:0-28968 GCA_038088955.1 Neotropicomus parvogracilis
GTCGTGCCAGGTCCTGTGTGGGAGGGGTGAGGGAGAAAGAGGGAGATAAGGGAGAGGACGGACCGGGATGGAGGCGTGCAGGATGGCGCTGGAGTCGGACTTGCGGTCTGACATGGGTGGCGGAAGAGAGCAAGATGGTACTATGACGTACGAGGCTGTGGCAAGGAACGATCCTCACGGGGAGGAATTCCAAGGGTGATGCTTCTGTATGGTACAAGTGGGGTATGGTGCGAGTATGATGCGAGTACATATGCATGTGCGGCGTGTATGCGTGTTGCCACCTGGTGCCATCTGATCGCTGGGGGTGGCATGATGTGACGATGTAACGAGAGCGGCACTGTAGGGTGACAAGATGTGAGAAAATGATGGAGAGGAGAGAACGGGGAGACCTTTGGGTGTGAGGGGGGAGAGATAGGAGCGCATAGAGGCAGACTATGTACGGGTGCGGTGGTTGGGAGCGCGATGGGAGAGGTGAGGTGGTGCAGGGTGCGCCCAGGGACGGTGGGGGAGACGAGATCTCGATCGGTGGGTGCTGGGACGACGCTTTGGTTGTGGGTGGGATACGGCAGGGTCGTCGTCGTCGTGGTCGTTGTCGCGTTTGCGTTTCGAGGGACGGTTGGTGTACGGGGGATGCGAGAGGTCCTCGTCGGGGTCTGGGAGATCGAACTGGAGGAACGTTGGGGAATGGTAGGGGAGGGGACGTGGGGCGAGGAGGGGGACGTTGCAGACGACGTGTATTGGGTCTGGTGAGGAATGGGAGGAGGCGGAGGGGGACGGGGAGGGGGAGAAGAGGAGGACATCGAGGAGGTTGTCGAGGGGGGAGAGGAGGGGAGACATGGCGGTGGGAGAGAGAGGCGAGGGGAGAGGCGGAGGTGGTTATAAAGGAGTACGGAGGAGGAGCGATCACGTAACTTGGAGACTTGGCTGAACTCTGTACTCGACCACAATGTCGATGGCAAGCCACGTGGTCAGCAAAGCCCACCGCTGTCCCTACTTCGTCCGCCGCAACTCACGCGGTTCTCTCCCCGTATATTCCGACGTTCGCGACGGTGCGACGCGCTATCTAGTCCAAATTAGAAACGTGGAAGGTCATGCAAACGTGAGCCAGCCCTGCTCGTTCGCGTTCCTGCTCACCCACCGGACCCGCACGCAGTCCCTCGCTCAGGACATCAAACAGTCCCTGTTCGACCCCAAATCACCGCACGCTCAGCGCCTCACTGTCAAGGTCCAGCACCAAAGGCACATCATCCTCTCTGGCGGCCGCTTCAAGAGAGACGTGATGGCGTGGCTCACAGCCAACGGTTTCTGATGCGGCAACCATATTGCAGTCCCCCGCTTAGCACCCCTCCATGCAGTTCCCGGGTTTCACTCCACCATACTTCCGTAGTCCTCTTGTCGTTGCCACACCTTGCTCTCCCCCGATGTCATGTCCACCTCAGACAAGTGACCGTCTGCCTGTCTGTAATGTACCCGTGTCCCTGGCCGTTCCGAGAGTGCTGCGTCCAAGGATGCCCCATTGAGTCAGCCGTGCCCATGATATGATCCGACTCGAACTCGTTTCCTCACCGACTCATCCAAAGTCGTTCGTAGCTGTAATCTTTTTTTTCTCGCACGCGAGATCGTCCCGTTCCCTTTTCCATCATGGCCACCGCCCCCCCCGCGACGTCGTCCCCTCCAGCAACAAACGGCCCCTCCATCCCCCACCCTCAGCCCGGTCCTCCCGCTTCTGCCCCTGCACCCGCCCGCGCGACCCAGCGCGATGGCGGAAACACCAGCCTCGGCACATTTGGCGTACGTCTCCGTTCCCCTCCATCCCATCCCCATCCGACCTCACATCTTCCCCCAGGTCAAGTCTGGTTTAGCTCAGATGCTCAAGGTGCTCTCCCTCTCCCACTCCGTATTTTTCATCCCACCAATCTCTTAATCTTAGGGAGGCGTAATCATGGACGTCGTCAATGCTGACCAGGTACCATTGCACGATTCGTATCAAGTCGCCGGTCGACTGACAACCTCACTCCTAGGCTCGCATCGCAGAAGAAGCAGGTGCCTGTGCCGTCATGGCACTGGAACGTGTTCCTGCAGACATCAGGGCGGAAGGGGGTGTCTCTCGAATGGTAACATCGCACGACTTCCATTTTCACGCGCTCGCCTCACTTTCTTCCCCAGAGCGACCCTGCGATGATAAAGGAGATTATCAACGCCGTCACCATCCCGGTCATGGCTAAAGTTCGCATCGGTCACTTTGTCGAGGCACAGGTCCGTTTGACGTCTGTCCACCCGTGTCCATATTCCATCTTTTCATCCCACCACCAGATACTCCAAGCAATCGGTGTCGACTACATAGACGAGTCAGAAGTATTGACCCCTGCAGATGAAGAACACCACATCAACAAGCACAATTTCAAAATCCCGTTCGTATGCGGCGCCCGCAATTTAGGCGAGGCACTACGTCGCATCTCCGAAGGCGCAGCGTTCATCAGGACAAAGGGCGAGGCAGGTACTGGAAACGTTGTCGAGGCCGTTCGTCACCAACGCACCGTGATGAGCGAGATTCGCAAGGCAGGCGTCATGAACGAAGAAGAACTATACGCATTCGCAAAAGAGATACAGGCCCCGTTTCATCTATTAAAGGAGTCTGCCCGCCTCAAGCGGCTCCCAGTCGTCAACTTTGCTGCCGGTGGCATTGCGACTCCCGGTACGTGCACGGAATCCACGGGTAGAACCTTCCCTCCTGAGATCCTGTAACAGCGGACGCTGCCCTCATGATGCAGCTCGGCTGCGACGGTGGTGAGTTGATACCTCGTTAACACGAACCGTCCATGATGATCATGTGCACGCTCAGTATTCGTTGGATCCGGCATCTTCCACGTACGCTTTTCGCGTTCTCGTTTGTCATGAAACCTGATTGGTTGTATCATCCAAGTCTGGCAACCCGGCCAAGAGAGCGAGGGCTATCGTCCAAGCCGTACGCTCGCCGTAGTTTTACCCATCATAATCGCTCACTCTGAAACCTTAGGTCACGCACTACAACAATCCAAAAGTTCTCGCCGAGGTACGGAACGCAGATACGACGGATTAGCAGGGACTTGATATGCTTTCTACAGATCTCCGAGGATCTTGGTGCACCCATGGTCGGCCTTACGATGTGAGCCCCGCCGATCGTAAAACGACGCGTACAACGTTTCTCATGACTCGTACAGCGATCCAAACATCAAAGGTGGCCGCCTCGCGGAAAGAGGATGGTAGATAGATGACGGTTATATGAGTAAAACCTCTAGATCACTAGATCACATGTAAAACATCTTCTTCGACAGATTCCTGTGCACTCCCTGGAAGCCGCTCTTCCATTTCTCGAGGTTGAAGTCACTTTTGCCAGACGTGACGGAAGCAGAACTGTCGTCGTACTTGAGCTCAGGGGCGAAATGGAAGTTCGCACGGCCGCAAACGATCTGTTGAAAGGTAAGCATACAAGTGTGCCGTTCACTGATCCACACACATCAGCATCTATGGGTCGAGGGTGAGTACAAGCTACGACGACCTTCCTGGCAAACTCACAGTATACAGGAGCCGGAATAGACACAGATCGAGTCGCTCGAGCATAGGAATGACACAGAGCAAAAGAGAGCTCCTGCAGACTTGAGCGGAATTCAGTCGCGGCTCATCTCTTCCATGTCCGACCGCACACTCACATCTCCATGTTGTTCGAGAAATTTTCGTCTTTGATGACGATGTAGTGAGAAGGCCTGCTCGCTGAAGGCCGATTACGATCGCCGGTCATGATGGGTCATACCCGCGAAGCAAGCCACTTACTTCCCAGCAAACCCCCATGGGATTGCAGATAAAAGTCCTTGGCGATGGGGTTCCCAATACCCTGGTCAGCAACGAATCCTGCCGGGCAGTTTCCAGATCTGTCTGCGTCCCTTCTGCAAAACCATGATTTTCGTGTGGGTGTGGGACGGAAGCTAGACGGAAACTTACTCGTTTTGTGGGAAGAACCGAACGTGATGACTGGAAATTGTTCGCTTAGACGACCTGGCAAAGGTAGACGATGTACTGACCGCTTGCCGACAACGATAAAAGTCAGCTTCGGCTTAAGCGCCTCTTTCAGTTCCATCACCTTCCAAATTCGATCAATAGCAGCTTGGCAAGGAATCAATCAAATTTCACTAATGAGGAGACAAATCTCACCTTTGATGTCCTGGATCTCTTTCTCTGCAACGTTGATATATTCACCCTCAGACAACCCATCACGGAAAAATATAAGTCTCTCAGGGGCGATTTCGTTCGCGCGGCCAAAATCATTGAGTGCATCCTAATAAGCGCCTCAGGGATCTTGTCACATAATTTGAATGATGTGGTCCAAGATGTACTCACATACACCATGTACTTCAATTGCTCTATAGTCTCCAGTCGAGGAGGCTGAATGGTTACATAAGCACCATATTTCATTCCTTTATGGTCATACGAGGCCACAAGGGAAGCAACAGAAGGTTGGTCATTCACACCAGGTGCTGGATGCCCTACATCAGCCCCTGCATTTGGTCAGCTAATTTTGCCATATAAAAAGAGACTAAGGGATTTGAATTTACCCATAATCATGAATGGTCTTTGGGAAAGCTTCACTAGCACTCCAGCATGAGGTACTGCATTAATGCCACCCAGTTTTGCATTGATCCTTGAATAAAGAATGTTAAACAAATCTGTTGAGGAAAACTAAATACTTACTTCATTGCCACATTATTACAGTACTGATCATTTGCCTTGCTAACCTTATCAGATCGCTAAACAAATTGTCAAACCAAGTTTGAACTGAAGAAGGTCGAAACTCACTACACATTGTGTGACAACCTAGAATGAATCAATGTCAACTATTCACTCTATGACTTATTGAATCACTTGCCCCTTGTTGAACATCCCCATAACGCTTTACATGAAATCGAATATCTGCAGCAGAAGCAGGAAGGATGACCAAAAGTAGGTCAGGTGGGCCATGGCCAGCAGTTGCTTTTTGGGCAGCCTGGGCTAAATCCTACAATGCAAGATATAAGTTGTATTAATACCCTTTAGTGAAGGAACACCAACTGGAGTTGGATTGGTTCCATTCCCAATAATGTATGCCTGGGGGGGTGCTATTGCTGCTGAAATTAATGGTATGCTCACATACAGAAAAACCAAGGCAACATACACATTCCTGTCCAGATTGAATGATAAGGTGTGAACAATGGATTTGAACATTCAGATTCACACACCTAACTTCTTGCAATTCTCTGCAATCATCCTGACAAACCTCTCATTTCCATGTCTGAAGTTTGAAGAACTATAATCAACTACAGCCCAGCAAGCAATGCCCTTTGGCTGCGAGAACTGCTGATTCACTGCATTCCAAGCTCCAAATCTTGGAACCTAATGTGAGATTAGAACAACCTTCACTTATTTCAACAAAGGTTTTACCAACGGCTCGGCACCTTCACGGTATTGCATAGGCGGTGTCGATAAAAGTTTGCCATCAATGACAGTCGGCGTCGTGGATACCACCATTTCAGCATCTCTCACAAAAGGGGATGCAGCATAGTCCAAGGCCTCAAGGGAACATTCAGAGGTTAGGGAAGTATGCCGCAACCAATGCAAACACTCACTGCGCCAGCACCTATAATACCACGGCGGATAGACTCGAGCCGGGCCCTGGGTTTGTCGGAAGTGAACTCGACCATCTTCTTCGTCAATTCAGGTGGCAATCTGCGCGTGAATCGTTGGTTTGGTGCGACGACGCACAGTTCAATCGGTACAACACTTCCGCGCCCAACCCTGACGCCGACGGCATCCGGATATCTGAGCGAAATATTATACGCTTCCCTGAAATACGCCTATTCACAGTGACTGGAGGTGAACGCAAGTAAGCAGGCACGACGCGAAACGTACCTGGACTGTTGTAGTCTGCACAACGCTGTCGTTCTTGTCCTTATTCCATTCAAATTGTTGAGACCCAGCACGGGGAACGATCGAGTCGATCTTCTTTTTCCCCTTACGGTGGGTGAATGTGATCAATATGCCTTTGAAAAATTTCTTGAGCCTCGCAAGCTCAGGGCCTTCAGACAGGTTGAGTGCGCGGGGATGGGGTGTCCCCAGGAAGGCAAGGGCAACCTCGGGCATGGGTCCTTCTTGGTAGCTGGAAAGAGCGATCAGCAGGCTCCAAAGATTATAAAAGGTGTTTACATTACGCCGCAAGACGTGTCGATGTTCACCAGGAGCGTCCGGGACGCCGGGCGAACACTCCTACACGCACATAACTATCAGCGTCCAGGTTCATTGCCGAATATCAGAGATGAACGCACTGGTAATAACCCTTCAAAATTTCGAGACCGCCTCCAAGAGACTTACTGCCAGCCTCTCGACAAAAGAAAGCTTTCACATTATTAGGGTATTTGCTTAGTGATGGTAAACATCAGCGATCCGGGTATGTGTTCGTTCGGTTCGGGAATGACTCACAGGTTTGGGGCCTGGCGCACGATGAGTTGCACCAAGTTCAGTGCAACAGCTGCGCGAGGCGTGAGCTGTGTGGTACGGCCATCGAGGAGGCATTGGAGATCCCTGGTGCACCATGAACAAGCAATCAACTAGGACGAAAATTTGCTAACTCAAAGGTGATTGGCGCGGCATCGACGCGCTTCAGAGTGACCTTGATGATACCGCGCGAGTTGCCTGCACTCTCTTGATGGGGGCGGTCCGACATGTTGACATCAAACTGCCAGACACGTTCAGCATGTTGAACGTCCACTAGCGCTCCAGCAAACTCACCGTGACTGCATTTCCGAAGGAGAGAACAGTAGAAGAGTAGGCGATTGCGTCGCTGTCGTAGATGACCTTGGGCTTGAAGACACTCGGTTGGGTGTGGTTTTGAAGTCTCTCAAAGACCTCGATACGTCGGCGGGATTCCGATTTACGCGACACCCTCTCGTCATCGAACGCTGGAAAACGTATGAGTAAGCGTGATGCACGACTGTGCACAGGGTCGCAGCACTCACACACTATGTGTGCAACCGCAAAACCCAGCGAAGAAGCGATTGGAATGATCAGCCTCGCGCGGTGATGATGTGTTAACGAAGCTCACCGTCATATTGATAGTAGGGCTTCCTGGGAAGACCTGTAACCTTGAACGAGTTGGTGATGACCTGAAGTCGCCGGGTGCCTTGGGGTGGTCCGCCAGGACGAGACATGAAGTAGATGAAGCACGATTGAATGCAAACAAGACGAGGGGGAACCTGAGTGAGAAAAATATGAGTCGCCGGCTTTTGTAGGACTCGCCTGTTGGGTCAAGATCGATAAGGGAGTTGTCCCATGCCAGGCGATCTTCTCGTGCCGCCGCGTCAGACCAGCCAGCGGCGACAAACCGAGCTCGTTATCAAATACATCACGCCGCAACGGTCTCGTATTCATATCATGCACGGAAAGGAGTCAAGACTAGCATTAAAAAAGGACAAGCAACAGATCGAGGCCAGCTTTAAACGGAAACCAACGTACGAGTCCGACTACACTTTCTGCAGTACTTGGAGAGAAGGTTATTTGTAAATGAAAGAACATCGCTCCTATTGTACCGCACATGCGTGATGCTGACGATATCCTCGAATAAAGTCGACGTCAAGAAAGTAGAAAATGCTGAGCCTGCTAGTACACCACAGGTGTTTCCATTTAGCAGCACCCGCTGGACTGCTCTTGCTGTACAGATTGACCAGGAGTGACGGTCGAAGACTTGGCGCCGCCGGCAGGCGTTGACGTGGATCCCATCCTGAAGGAACGTTCGCCATATTCACGTGATACACTTGGGAAATTACTCGCCTGTCTTTGATTTGCTTGGCCATGGTCAAGAACGCTTGTTCGACATTTGTTGCGTTCTTGGCGGAGGTCTCCAAGAAGGGGATGGTCAATTGATCGGCAAATTCCTGCAGCAATGTTGAAGAGACTGGGCAAGGGTATATGAATCAGAAGCCCATTACCTTTGCCACGCTGTACTCGACCACCTTCTTGCTTGTAAGGTCGGACTTGTTCCCCACTAACAACTTGTTGACACCCTCCGACGCGTACCTGTCAATTTCTTGAAGCCATTGTTTGACATTCGTGAAGGTGTCTAAGGGTGCGTTGGCAACCGCAGTCGAGCCGAAGCGGAGAAGTCTTACCATTGTCCGTGACATCGTAGACGACGATGATGCCGTGAGCACCTCTGTAGTAGGATGAAGTGATTGTGCGGAAGCGTTCCTGGCCTATTTTACAGCGGTAAGAAAACTGTTCAGAAGGTGAGAAGAGCACGTACCGGCAGTATCCCACTAGAAAACCGCGAATAAGATGGTGTCAGTATCCTTGCAAAGCACGGTGATGTATCCCGAAAAGAGGCTTTGTGGCACACGAGGAACAACCGACAAGCCTTCATGGAGAGCTGGAACAAAGACTCACAATCTGGAGCTTCACGGTCTTTCCTTCCAGCTCAATAGTACGAATCTTGAAGTCTACGCCAATGGTACTGATATAGCTCTCTGTGTATGTGTCGTCTGCAAACCGAAGAAGTAGACAAGACTGGAAGGAGATGCATTTTGAACAATTGACAAGGATTGCCACACGGCAGAACGAACCTTTCCGACACCGGAATCACCGATGAGGAGGAGCTTGAAAAGATAGTCGTACTCGCTGGTATGCATTATGGGCGTTGGGGACGAATGAAACTTTGAACGTTGACGTTGAGGTTGGACAAGTGGGATGAAGGAGCTGTGTGCTGCGTGACGCGTGGCCCTTACATAAAGGCGTGACTCTGCCAAATACGCTTGTACTGCCACACTCCGCCTCGGAGCCCGTCTCATATAAACTGGTCTCGGCCACCGCCATCCTCATGCATCGTCTGGTCGTACGGTGCTGGTTCAGGTTTTTTTGGCCTTGGAAAAGACGAGCGATAGTAACTCTCGAACTTCGTCAAGGAAGCAAAGATGCTGTCGCTACAACTACATCGTCGCGTGCACTGCTGCTTGGATTTCTGTACCGTCCCCCAGCTTGCTCAGCGGGAATCACCAGTACCGCATACATACGGATCTGGATGTGTGAATATCTTGTCGAGCGTATCTGGGTCGTCGCTGGTATCTGGCACGTGACCACTGACCGCAACACGACGACAGTTGCAGCCTATATTACCCCACCCGTGTTCTTTTTCTTTATCCCCTCCTTTTGAGCCCAGCGCTTCGTTAGAGAACGTCCGAGTATTCCTAGAATCATGGAGCCGTCATATCAAGCTGGTGTTCGCCGACCGGACGCGAAGAAGAAACTCGTCGTAGTGGGTGATGGTGCGCGGGATAGTTTGTTCGTCCTTTACCACACCATTCAATGTTATCATGCTAAGGCGGGTGCGGAAAGACGTGTCTCCTCATCGTATATGCGGAAAACAGGTTTCCGGAGGTGCGCATACATCCACGTCGTCCCGGATTTGAGACTAAGAGAGCAGCCGTTGGACAGTCCTATGTACCAACGGTGTTCGAGAATTACGTGACACAGATCCAGTTCGAGGGAAAACTAGTGGAACTCGCACTTTGGGACACCGCAGGACAAGAAGAATACGATCGATTACGACCACTGAGTTACCCGGAGAGCGACGTAATTCTTATTGTCTTCTCAATCGACTTCCCGGTCAGTCTCGGAAATGTTCAAGACAAGGTTTGCATTCTAGCCCAATCCCTACAACGTTTTTACATTCCCTGAACTATGGTTTCAAGTGGTATCCCGAGGTAGCACATTTCTGCGAGGGAACGCCTCTCATATTGGTTGGCACAAAGACTGACCTACGACGAGACGATCAAACACGACGTATGCTCAGTGCGCAGGGACAGGTACCTGTGTCGACGGAGCAAGGTGTTGATGTGGCAAAGGAAATTGGGGCCAAGTACGTTGAATGCTCGGCAAAGTCTGGCACTGGTGTCCAGGATGTCTTCAACCTTGCCCTGAAGGAAAGCATGAAAGGGCGCTGGGGAAAGATGGTGACGGGACGGCGTTGTGTAATCGTCTAACTCGATGGCGTATGCTCAGTACGGACTGTTCCCCCGCTCTACTCAGAGTATTTGTACGCACAGATCTTTCGTTCTATTGCATCTTCGTCACATTCATGCCCATGAACTCTACTGTTGTTTAAGGTGACAAGACTGGAGTGCGGCTGCGACTCTCCAGGAACGGTAGACTAGCCATAGGAATGCGATGAGGATGGCTGTCGCAGTCCCCATTTCGACAGTAGTCAAGTCGGGCTTGGAAGCGACTGGGACTTGAAGCGAAACATGATGCGACGACGTGCTTGGTACCGAAAAATGCACGAATGAACTGAGCATTACCGAACCTGCTACAGGCGACTCGGAGGGAAACGCGATGGATCCGTTTGCTGTGGCAACATCAAAACGCGAGGTTAACGTCCGACACGACATACATACCAGAGGAACAGGCCCAGAAGCACGTGGGGGAAGATATTGCGATTGACTGGCGAGATCCGTGAGCCACACCTGGTTCGCCATACCGCGCATGGACAGGAATGTCGACAGTGACTTGCTTTTGCCGAGCATGGGTAGGGGTGGCATTGATGAGCAGTAGGGAGTTGGCGGTTTGATCAAGGGCAAACACGGGGAGCTCGAGGTTTGACTCGCCCCAGAACTCAAAGGAAAGACGGCGGTCTACGAGTTCATATTTGTCGATGATGATTGCTTGGGGGAACGTGTACAACGCAAAGAGCGAGCAGTCTGAACCAGGAAGATCCGACGCGAGCACTGTGGACAGGGTCGAGTGAAAGCCGCGCTGCGGTTGGAGGGAATGCGAGATCACTGTCGGGGACATCCAAGCTGGACGGGAGCAGATCTAGTTCGCGCACGTGTACATTAATACTATAGTAGTAGCATCCAACCGTTCGTCCAACTTGCCAGTTTCACTGGCACTGTCACCGGAGCGCGATGGAAGATCAAAATCACATTCAGTTCCCTGTGGTCTCCTCCCAGAATCCTCCGACACCTTTCGGGATCTTCGACGACATGCAGGCAGACAGCCCCGTCGACGATGTTCTCCCTGCAGATCAACCGCATCCCCCAGTTCTCTTTGGAGCTGGCGGTCCTATGTACGTCCACGTTTCCGTCAAAAACGAATCTGTCTCACATAGCGTACCCAGGCTGAAGCGGTTTGATGAATCTGCTGCATCTAGCCGCAAGGGCTCTCAGGCGCCAACCCCTCCGCGTTCCGTAGTGGGCATCGGAAACAAGGGTATGTAACAATGGGGCATTCCTCACGGCCTGCTCACCAACGAATATCACAAGCTGCGAAGCCGGATTATTCTGAAGCCAAGATCGTGCTCGCCATGGTCTATTACTCTTGCCTGGTCCTATTCCGATCGTTGACGTTGTCGCCCAGGTCGGACTACCGGCACGGGGAAAGTCATACCTCAGTAATAAGCTCATGCGATATCTCAAGGTTGTCACTTTCGCACCATCTGTAGTTTGTTGCTGAGCTGGTCCCTAGTGGCTAGAATACGATGTCGAGGTAGACAAATCTGCGAAGCTCCGGATACGCATGCACTAAATTCTCTCGCAAGGTTTTCAACGTTGGACAGCTACGCCGTTCCCGTGCCAGGCAAAAGGCCTTACAGTCCGTTGCTATGACAATCCAACATTTGTATGCTCATGATATCCATTAGGAGTGGAATCAAGGAGGATCATACAGCGAAATACTTTAGTCATGACAATGTCGAGGCAACCAGGGTCCGAGAAAAGCTTGCGGAAGATAGTCTCGAGATGTTAATACAATGGCTAAAGAAGGGTGGTAACGTAGGTATACACGGTACGTCTCTTCCTGTCGTTCGGAACACAGGACGCTGAGGACCGCAAAGATGCTACCAATAGCACAAGAAATCGGCGGCAAGTATTGTGTCATTATTACCCTTCATAAGAACTTGACGGTGTTTTAGGGCCAAGATTGAAGCCCGAGTCGCCAAGGAAAGGGGGATCCAAGTCATATTCATCGAATCCGTTTGCAACGACCCCGCTGTTATAGCGGCTAACGTGGCCCTCAAAGTTTCCTCAGGCGATCCAGATTACAAGGATCATCCGAAGGAGGTGGCCGAACGCGACTTTATCAAGCGCATTAGGGAGTACGAAGCGGTCTACGAGACCATCACGGAACCTCACCTTTCTTATCTTCGAATAACTGACGTTGGAAACGAGGTTACTCTCTCGCGTATCAATGGATATTTACAGAGTCGCATTGCCTTCTATCTCATGAATCTCCATGTGAAGCCCCGGAGTATCTTTTTTTCTAGAGTGAGACCTCATTCTGATATCATGAAGCAAGCTGAGAATTGAATTTTAGCACGGAGAAAGCCAGTTCAACCTAGCGGGAAAAATCGGTGGAGATTCCTCACTTTCCGAACGCGGCCTTCAATATGCCAAAGCGCTCCCGGAGCTCGTTCGTAAGCATGTTGGGGATGCTCCATTGACTGTGAGCCCATCCCACGATTGTTATCTCGTGCTCATGCCGCGCAGATCTGGACATCTACTCTTCAACGTACGATTCAGACGGCACAGCATCTACCTTATCCCAAATTAACATGGAAATCATTGGATGAGCTGGATGCCGGTGTCTGTGACGGAATGACATATAAAGAGATCGAAGTCAGTGAGGCTACTTGCACGGCTACAGAGATACCAATGATTTTCGATTAGCAAGCGTACCCGGAAGACTTTGCGAATCGTGATGAAGACAAGTTCAATTACCGTTACAGAGGAGGAGAGTCATACCGTGATGTGGTCGTGCGACTAGAGCCAGTTATAATGGAACTCGAACGATTAGAGAATATCCTCATCTTCGGCCATCAGGCCATATTGCGATGCTTGTGAGTTCCCCTTGTGATGATCCTGTATTACCCCCCTCACGTTAGGCGTGGCGTAGATATGCATATTTTCATGACATGCCACAAGCAGACCTCCCTTACATCAAAATTCCTTTGCATACAGTCATCAAGCTAACCCCGAAAGCGTACGGCTGCGATGAAGAGAGGTATAGATCTATCCTCACTCGGTATGCTATGACTGACGGCAGTCTTCCAGGTATACTTTACCCATCGGTGCAGTAGATACACATCGACCCAAGCCGAATACTTCTCAGTTGGAATTGCCTAAGGCATCATCTGCACGGGACCACTATGGAAAACGTGTATAGTAGCCCGACATAGATACATCAATATTTTCCCGGTTTCATTGCAATCTTTGTTACCAGCTGGCTTGTCCATCCTTGACGTTACCCGACGATGTGCGGGACTGGGCGTTTTTTCGTTCTCGGCTTCACTTGTAAGTGTCGCTCAAGCCCCGGCCCGACCGGCCCGGCCTGTGTTATGCCGGCCAGACTTGATGAAAACGTCCACAGTCTATGTCCACGATTTTTTGGCCGCGTGACGTCCTTTACGACGGTTACTTCTATGGGTGGATTCGACATGGTACTGTGTGCGTCGCTGGTGTCCTCAATACAAAGATCGTGAGTCCAGTCGTCTGGCCCACTCGTCCTACTCACGCCAAACAGCGAACCGACGCCGATGATACTCTAGCAAACGCTATCCAGTCGAATGACTCTCGGGCACTTCTTACTTCGTGTGGTCTACCTGTCATCCTCGGATATGTCACTTTCTCGTCGTCTCAACCGTTGGCCATTCCGAACATCGAGGAACACGATGCGTCGCTGTACACTCGAATTCATTCACTCACTTTACATAGGTTGACACATTCTTTAGAACGAATCCATTCCGTTTCATACATTACCGCCGACATAGTAAAAGCTCCATGAGGTTCTATTCTGCTGAAGTTGGTTCACCAGATTTTCCTTCGCTTCTTAAAGAAGCGAACACGCCAGCAGAAGTATCCCTCGCCCATGACTTTACGCGAACGAGGGACACGAAACCTAATGTTTCCGAATACCAACTTATAGTTAATATGGTGAGCAATGTCCAACTTCTCATGCGTCGCTCCGAACGTCTGCATATAGTGGAACGCAGCAAAGTCACTCGAAGAAGTTGTGGAACGCCGCCAGGCCCAGTTTTCATGTGAAAGTGTGGGCAAGGACTTGAAGCGAACCTGCCGTCCCATAGCATCCTCATTCCCAGATACTTTGGGGGGATTCGGCTTTTTATCGAAATTGAGGGAATTTAGTTTCGCAGGTTCGTAACCCCGTTGTCAATGAAGAAACGTGATCCTGGAGAGTTTGCCCCAGTCCGACAAACGGAAGGACGGGCAATGATGCTATATCAGATAATTCAACGGCGGTACCTCCACACCAACGAACACGTAGCACTGTCGAGTCTTGCATATAACAGGTATTTCAGTTTCGTATGTCGTACTTACACTCGCGTGACCGCTGTGAAGGCATTATAACAGCATCTGGGTGATTCTAAACGATCTGATCATTGGGCTGGCATTTCGCCAGTTCCTTTGTCAGAATCGTGACGTACTTAACGCATTAGTCGCCGATGGTCTGGAGGTAGGGCTTTCGGGATTGATGGGAATTTTACCAGTTGTGTGCTCACCATCCTTCGGCAGAGTACTCTGGCTGTCCGCATCCAGCGAGTATTGTTGTGGCTAGATAGCTGGCCCGCAGGCTTGAAACTCAATACGGAGTTGAGCAGGTTTTATTCCCATGGATTCATTGGCCTGATAACGGGATGGACAAGTGAGTACTTGGCTTATTCGTTTGTGGGTTACTTACTCCAGCTCCGCAGAACTCCTTCACTACAGCCTATCATTGTTACCCGCCATCAGTTTCGTCGTAGAGACCACCAGCCTTCTCGGCATGACGATGACAATATCATTGTCCTTAGATCTTATCAGTATGCTCACTGCTCACCTGCATGCTTGTTATTTCATCTCCTCAACAATCTATCGACATGTACTTCTACTGATCGGTTCGTCGTGGAACCTTTTCAGAGGTGCGACTCTTTGCCTTGAACGCGACTCTGCAAATCTCAATCGAATTGGACAGGTAGAAGATACAACATACTCCGAAATCGTACGGATCCCTGGGATTACGACATTGACCAGCTGCTGCTCGGAACTATCCTGTTCACACTCGCTGCTCACCTTTTCCCTACGATCCTAGTCTACTACGCACTTTTCGCGCTGGTAAGATCTTTTCAGATCTCAATAGTCTTGCAAGACGACCCTGAGTATTCTGAACCAGGTGCGGCTTGGAGTAATTGTCTTGTATGCCAGCTGCGAGACGCTACTAGCCTTCATGAACCATTTTCCGTTGTTCGCCCTCATGTTGAGAAGCAAGGATCCTCAGAGACTACCTGGTAGGCGAACTAGGTTCCACTACACCCGACTTGATGCTCAGAACTCCAGGGGATACATACTTACGGGTAAACCATACCACTCTCGGTTGTACTGTCGTTGTCGAGGTAAGGGTTATTTGGCTGTTGACTGGCATCTTGATGATCCGCGTAGAGCCACCCACTTCCATATGGAATTGTCTTCGCGCAATATGGTAGGTGGTCGCATTGTTCTTTAATGGTTTACCGACGCATTCAGCAGCGGGTCTTTGGCGGCGTCTCGCGAGACACTATCATCCGATTCGTTTGGGAAAGAGGCTTCTGCAAGGGCAAGTGCTGGACACATTTCCCGAAGCATCTACAGATCCGCCAATGGATTATTGATAGGAATGATCAAGGGGTCCGTGGCATACGCTCTACGTATCTACCGTTGTCGTTCCTGGTCACGGTTTTAGCGAAGAACCTGCTTTTTATCGACAGGGACGCTTACATTGCCTCCGCTTCCACTTCCACGAGCTTACGCTTATGCATCTCCGCTGCACGCCGATTGATATCCAAAACTTCTTGTGTATCTGGGAATCCAATATCCCAATAACCAGGTGGGGTCTTTGGTCTATGCCAGTGGTGGCGATGTCGTGAGATCAGCTGTTTATGTTCCTCTACTTTGTCGGTATTTTCCTTGTTGTCGCCTGATGTGTGGAGGTGGCAAGATGCTTTGCGCTTGGTTGGGGTCCGCCAGAGTGGCTGTCGCGAAGCTGGTAATGGCCCAACGGCTTCGTAGTACTGGTACACAGGTGAGCGAACCAATTGGTGGTGGGTACCGACTGGGCCATGGTCACGTACCTCACGGCAGCATTCACAATCGCTTCCAAGCATATGTCTTCGTTCTTCCCGATTGCGCACGATAGCGTCATACTGAAAGTCCACGCCATGATTTCTGTCTTTCCGAATGGAAAATCTAGCGTTGATCGTGTCTACTCCGGTGCTGGAAGTACGTGGTCATGTTGCGTTGACAGACTGCCTATCGAATACTTACTGCACTACCCGTGCGTATCTGCCCTTACGTTTGCGAGGCTCCTCCAATGGGGTCGACCGAGAAGGCCCCGCTTCACACTCCGTGCCTGCAAATTGTTGTTAGTCCACAGCCCGCTCGACGAGATCGAGTCCACATACCGTCATGTAGCGCTAATGATTTATCATCACGAAGGGAAGACTCTTGCATTAAAAAAGGATCCTTATTGCTGCAAGGAGACGGCGAAAGTGCCTTGAATGAGGATTCACCGTGATACGATTTTCTACGTTGGTGCCTGGACGCCACGGCCACCGGAGAAGGATGAGAAGCGTCGACTTTCGCATCACAAATGGGCTCTTGCTTAATGCCACTGGTTCCATTGTCGCCTCCTGCGTGCTCTACATTCGGCCCAGAATCTTCAGACTGTTTTCGTTTTCCCAGGGCTGATGCCTTCGTATAAGCGGCCAAATCACTAGTTTTGAGAAATGACTCGGTGTGGTCGTCCGTTTCGATGTTCTTAAACAGCCACCGCTTGAAGTCTCGCCATTTCTTGTAGTCGGCCTTGTAACGCTCTGCAGTCCGGTTCTTGGCTTCCAGAAGCGTATCGTACCTGGCACGGAGAGAGTCGAGCTCAGCCTGAAGGCTGGCGATTTGGGAGAGCAGGCTTGCTGTATCTGTGGGTTGTTCCATTGCCAGACGGCGGGGGGAGCGCGGCGAGCGCGGCTGGTCAATGACTGTCACGTGATCGCGTCTAGTGCTTAAATTCCTCGACCTGCGATGCGATTGAGGCGACTGGACCAATGTTTAGTGCCGGCGCCCTAAATGAGCCCTGAAGCTGAAGTTTAGTCTCGTCTTCACCACGTTTAGGTTGGTACTAAATACTGATTCAGCCGCCGTGTGTGTGAAAGGTTCATTGTCCCACATGTGCAGCAATCAAGGCTGTTCGCTCGTAAATCCGACTCGGAATCTTGGTCCCCACTCGCACGAGGCGTCTCCTCCCCGCGTGCAGCGAGGTCCATGATTTGCATGTCTGGTCGGGTCTTCTGATTTAGACTGTATCACGGTTGTTTCTGTTTTTCAGGTGTCAGTACTCGGCCAATCGGGTCCGCTGTTGTCGCCAGTTTATTACCCGACGAACAAACTCGCGGTCGGCGCTGACCCCCGACCTGTTTTACCTCCCCACCCTATCCCTTTCACACTCGCAGCGAGCAACATGACGACTATAACTCCTATGCCACAGAATGTCGACTACACGACCCAGTCCGTGTCTGTACCCGGAACCAAACGACCTGGTCAAACCGGTAAGCTCCCCTCATTGCACCCTCTGAATCACTGTTGATTTGCTCCGCCGCAGCACATTATCGTAGTGGTGAGTGCACACCTGTGTCCTGAAATAACCCGTATAACAGGGTTGCAGCCTTGTATGGATTTGTCGATGCCAGCACGCCTGGCATTCCCAAGACCCTGCCCGAGGTCTTTGAAAACGGTTATCGCCAGAATCCAGACGCCAGGCTTTTCGGTCACAGACCCGTCGTCTCTACGCAACCATTGAAGTTCGGGCCTTATGTGTGGCAGTCTTACAAGCAGGTGGACGCCCGCAGACGCAAGATTGGTAGTGCATTGCATGAGCTCTTCAAGTCCGGAGTCATCAAGGCAGAGGACATGGAAACGGTTGGCATTTGGTCACAGAATCGACCAGGTAGGTGGCAAGCGTGTGTTTGGCTACAATCAATACTGATGGAAAACCAGAGTGGCAGATCGTCGAATTGGCTCTTCATGCCTACGGTAAAGTCGGCGTCAGCCTGTATGATACCCTGGGTGTAGATTCTGTTGGTAAGGACAAAATTCGTTGATGGACGTGTTTCACAGGCTTATCTCCTTTTTGTAGAATTTATGTACGGTGTCCTAGAAGATCGATCGTCACAGGACTCACCCTTCTTCCAGCATCAACCATGCCTCACTCTCCATCGTATTCACGACCCCGGACCACATACCTACACTTCTCAAATTGTCTCCTAAATTTCCTGTTTTGAAGATGATCGTCTCGTTTGACCCGCTAGAGAAGCAAGTACGCCAAGTGCTGTCATCGTGGGCCGAAACGGTTGGCGTACAAATAAAAGAACTGAGCGAGAGTACGCTTCTCCTCTTCCCCGGTCTATCGATTGCTCAATATCCAACTTGCAGTTGAAACCTTCGGTGAAGCTCATCTCACAAACCCACTACCCGCATCTGTGGACCAAGTCGCATCATTGTGTTACACTTCTGTACGTCCCTCCTGGTCACGCACGTGATTTCGTCTTGATTCTTGGGTTTGCCAGGGAACTACAAATCGTCCCAAAGGTGATAGATTTTCCTTTCATTTAATCATCTTCTTAATATCGTCATAGGAGCCATCCTTACCCATGGAAACCTCACAATCTCGGCGTACTCAAATACATTTGGTCTTACTAGACCTCCAAATCTCTGTCTTCTATCCTATCTTCCATTGGCCCACATCTATGAAGTCATTACAGTGCTTTTGTACCGTGACCTCTGTCTCACGCATTTCTTTTAGCGGGTAGTGGAACTGACGATAATCCTTCTCGGTGGTGGGATTGGGTTTTTCACTGGGGATCCCTTGAGGCTTCTTGAAGATGCACAATTTTTAAAGCCTCATTTCTTCCCAGCCGTTCCACGCGTTCTCAACCGGATATACCAATCAGCCATGGCCGCTGGGAATGCACCGGGTCTGAAAGGAGCATTGTTCAGAACGGCCGTCAAAACCAAGCTCGATCAGTTGTACAAAACCGGTATCAACACACACCCACTATGGGACTTTCTGGTATTTAGCAAGGTATGTGATATTCCGGAATACAAGTGTTTGCATAGATACGACCGTTTGTGAAGATTCGGGCCGTCCTCGGTGGCAATGTGACTCTAGTCAGCACGGGCTCAGCACCGATCAGTGCTGAGGTGATTGATTTCTTGAAGATCGCTCTCTACTGTGAAGTTATTGAAGGTATGCACCCTACTTCTTCATGTCTGACCGCAATCTAAACCCTCTCGCGCTTCAGGGTGAGTCTGAGAACTTTTGATTGGTTCGAGAAGTTGATGTTTCCGCAGATATGGAATGACGGAGAACTGCGCTACTTGCACACACACTATTAAAGATGACCCCACTTGTGGTGGTACCATCGGGCCCCCTCAACCGGTCAATGAATTGAAACTTGTTGACGTACCTGAAATGAATTACACGTCCGAAGACAAGCCTAATCCTCGTGGAGAGGTCTGTGTTCGTGGCATGAACTGCTTCACGGGATACTACAAGGGTACGCACCCTGATCTCTGCGCGCCAACGAACTCACACCCCATCAGACGAGAAGAACACACAGGACACTCTGAAGGATGGATGGCTACACACAGGTGACGTTGCCGAAGTCGATAGCTATGGCCGCTTCAGGATCATCGACAGAGTCAAGGTGGGTACTTCGTCTTTGGGTGCTGGGCCGACGCACCATTTTCCCTTTGCAGAATATCATGAAGCTCGCACAAGGCGAGTACGTTGCGCTCGAGAAAGTTGAGAACGCGTACACTGCTTGCCCAATCGTCCAGCAAATCTACGTGCATGGTGACTCTCTGCAACCCTATCTCCTTGCTGTCGTGATCCCCGATCCCGTCACCTTCGCACCCTTGGTGTCTACGCTCTTCGGGAAGAAGATCGCTGCCGATGATACCAGGGCTCTCAGGGAAGCCGTCAAAGATCCCAAGGTTAACCAGGAGGTCCTCGAATTGCTCAACAAGGAGGCACGAAAGAATCAGCTTACTGGGTGGGGATGATTTTGCTTGCGCTTTCTCTGGCCGGCCACCGATTGAACCTGCCCCTCCCTTCTCTCTAGGTTTGAGTTTGTGAAACGCATTCATCTCAGCATAGATCCTTTCAGCGTCGAGGACAACACGTTGACACCGACGTTCAAGCTGCGACGCAAGGATGCGTATGCTAAATACAAGGCCGAACTCGATGCGCTCTACGCACTTGGCGAAGTGAATGGGCAACCAAGCAAGCTATAATCCATTAGATCCCATCGTGATCTTGGATGGATGGTCGGAAGCAGGCACAATATATCCTTCGATATTTCATCACAGTTTCTATTTAGCGGATACATTCTAAGAGGTATGAAACGGCATGTTCCACTTTTTTCGTGTTGACGAGCGCGATTTACCTGGTGGATATAATGGTATAAGCGAAGATGATGCTAGCAATGCAGTTGGGTAAATGATGTGAAGTGTGAGTGTCGACCGTTAAGGGTGCTCGTGGACTCGCTTTTAAGCGACGGCTCTCTTGCTATGAAGCGAGATTTTGCGAGAAATGGTCGTGCTAAAGTACGACAGGAAAGCCATGATGACAACCCAGAGATATCCCCCGAGAAGGTTGTTGTCTATGGACAAAACAAACAAGGAACTGAGGACAAGGTGTGAGCCCGTAAAAAAATTTATCCGAAGAGCATTGACACATGGTTTTACCTGACCAAGAATGGAGCAAATGATCGCGCCGAGGACATGGCAAACTGGACGACCCCATTTGTCTGACCTAAAGATGCCGGTGAAGGGGCGTTTTCTTTGATGAGGAGCATGCTCAGTCTGTCCTAGATCGATCAGCAAGAAATTCTGAGATGGGGCGAGTAACCGACCCGTATCCCATAGCACCGATCCTTGACAGCATGAGCACGATCGCGATGCCAGTCCAGAGGGTAGCGGTGGTGTAAGCGTCCAGCTGACCAGTTTTTCCATCGAGGCCTCTGCGAGCGATGGCATTCAGGATAGGGAGTGCGATATAGGTATAAGCCCATATCCCCATGGAGAAGTTGTACAACTTCACGCAATCAAAGGTGCGCAATAGATATGACATGACGAAGACCTGAAACGCAGCGGACATGGCACCAGAGGCGGCTAATGAATAACCGATTTGTGACGCCTGATGAAACAAGTCAGGTCTCGGGGAAGGGTAAGTGGAGTGAGCTTACGGAGAAGGAGAGGCCGCCGCTGTGAACGGGAGAGTAACAAAATAAGACGAAAACGACATCAAACGCCGTTGCGAGAAAACTGAAGGCGAAGCCGGACGTGGCCAGTGCGCGTACGATTGGGAGAGATAACAGGTGTTTCAGCTCCATTGGCCTATCGGGGGTCACGCCTGGAAGGGGCGAGGCTGTATTCTGTACGCCATATGACACGGAAGGTGCCACCTCGCCGTTCCGTTTACGTTTGCTGGGAAGGGTCTGTGTGATGGTGACAGTCAGGAGGACCAGGGAGAATGAGAGTGGCGTGATATTTTACCTCCTCTAGGAAGGTATAACCGAGTGCGGCGCCAGTGATGGAAGTGATGGCAGCTACGAGGCACGGGAGAAGATAGGGGTATTCCTTCCAGAATTTGTTGTCGAAAAGAAGCGGGAGTTTGTCAGCAGGATGGGCAAAAGAGCCACCGATCAACGGGCTGAATTTGAGGGAAGAAGTTGAGAAGGGTTGTTTTAGTGCGGGACAGGAAGACCGACCCGACGATTCCACCAAGGGGATACATGAGACCGTAAATGGGGAAGACGGCAGCCTGGTTGGTGGGATCTGTGATTTCGCCGAGGACTGAGTGGATGACAGCGAGGTTGCCAGAACAAAGACCGCCTTGGAGCGTGTTAGCGCGGAGAGTAGGGGAAGAAGAACATGCTGGGCTGACCGACGCATCTGGCGACGAGGATGGCAGCAAGGGACTTCGACAAACCAAACGTCAGAGTGGTGGCCGCGGTGCCAAGGATGCCGGTGAGAATGACGGGGCGACGACCGACGACGTCTTCTGGAGAGGTGAGCGGACGGGTCGGGGGAAGAGAAAAGGGTAGACGGACCGGAGAGACGAGCCCAGGGGTATATAGATGTGAGCTGGGCGACGGCGAACGCGCTTTCCTGAGAGAAGTGAACGATGTGCGTCTGGGGGAGAGACGGGGCGTACGACAAGGCCGCTGTAGAATCCGACGCGCTCAGGGTCGTCGGTGAGGTGGAGGTCGCTGATGAACTCGTTGACGTAGGGAAAGAGCTGCGTGAAGGCGATCGGCTCTACGATCCTGACGACGCAGAGCGCAGCGAGCTGGGCCTTTGGGATCGGTGTCTGCGGTGTAGGAGCGAGGAGGGCCTGCGTCTCGTCGGTCATGAGCGTCGAAGTGAAAGAGTCGGGAGACAGGGTGAATATTTATCTAGAGGGGTAATCCCAGAATGGCAATAGCGACAACAAGAGTAAACAAAGCTGGAGCGGTGGTGGTGGTGGTGGTCAGCCTTGGGATGTGACTGGTTTTGTCGCGTAGTCGGCTAATTCTCGAAATGAACTTTAACGTCAACGATAATCCGCTCCTTGTCGCACCGAGACCAGTTCGACTCGCCCGCTCCCTCAAGATCACCCACGACGACCCCGACGACCAAAAATCGACCCGCATAGACAAGGACCTCGCCTCGCCTCGCCCATCGCCCCGGTTCGTCGTCGCTCACCCTCTCTCTTGATCTCTCCTTCTAAATCTCGACCAGCTCCAGCCTTCCGTCGGAAGCACTCGAAGAATTCCTCGCCATCCTTCGCCCCGCCATATTTCCCCCCTCTTCCCCTGCACTTCGTCCCCGCAGGAACGGCGCTCTTGCCTTTGGAGTAGCCTACAAGGCAAAACCAAAGATAGACCCGTCCTTCGCCAGATCTGACCAGCCAGCGCTCGTCGACGAATCAGACGCCCTCAGGAGAACGCCCACCTGCTCTCCAGATTCCGTCTCTGACCACCTCCCCGGCAACTGGGACGTATTCGCTTCAGACATCACCTCCAGATGGCACGCCCAAGTCCTTGGTATAACCTCTCCTCTCTCTCGTCTCCCTCCCCCCTACTCACCGTCCCACACCGCAGCGTCTCCCATCTCTCGCCTGCAAACTCGCAATCCTTTCCCTCGTCACGCTGCCCATGAAATCGCTCTCCCCCTCATTCGCTCTTCCCCAACAGCAACCACCCCCATCTCTCCCGCCGCTGTGCCCCTCCCAACGCCCTCCCCCGACGAATCTCTCGACGTCTTTTGACCATCAGCCAGAAGCAAACCACCAATCACACTCGCGTATCCTCTCGTCTCGCGATTGGCGGACATTCAACACTATAACCATATCCGTTCCTTCCTCCTCCTTCCTACCGCCCTCTTTCCTTGTTTCCACGTCCGTCGCTTTCCATCTTTATTGTACGACTTTTCTTTCCGGAGTACATCGTCGTCATCAAATTAACCCCCTCTGTACGATATCAGCTTCTTGTTCATATACTGATCCTGTATCCACGCTCGGCAGTAATGACTTTGTTCAGTATACACTAGGCACCCATTTATATATATCATCATCTTTCCAATCACAGTTAGACCTTGTCACCATCACGTCTGTGATAAACTGGCTCATCTCCGTCGTCTCGATGGGGTTAGCGGCAGCCGTCACGGATGTAGTGGATCCTTTGCCTCTCCTCCCACGCCCTCTGTGAGGTAAATGGCCGCTCCACCGTCGTCGATATAGAAGCAGTCCTCCAAGCGAATCCCGACCTAACGCAAGTAGGAACAGCTGGCATCAAGGCAGAACACGATGTCTCGCGGCGTCCGCGTACCTTGCCCTTGATGTAAACTCCCGGCTCGTTGGAAAACGCATGTCCAACGTCCACAATAACATCAGACCCTCCCCTGAGGTACGGCGCTTCGTGACCTTCTAGACCGATCCCTGTTGGGCGTAATCAGGTCAATCAAGGTTCAGGAGTCTACATCAGGCACGACAAGCACCGTGTCCCAGTCTGTGGGTAAAATAACCACCAAGCCCGCGCCGTGTAAGTTCCAAACGCGCAGCCCAGTCCACTTTCGCCGTGACGATGCCCGCTCTGGCAACATGCATGACCGCCGCTTGAGCGGCATGCACATCCCACCACATGCGATATTGCTCCTCGGGTATCTCGCTCCCCTCAAGCTGAAACGTCTGTGCATGCCGACCGGTCAGCCGTGCACGCAAAGCAATAGTGCCACCTCACCCTCGTGACATCACTGTGGTATCCAAACAGCGAACCTCCAGTGTCGATTAGAATCAGGTCCGAATTACCCAGGGCACGATCCGTTCCGGTCCCATGGGGAAGCGCAGCGTTCTCTTCGGTGACAGAGTCAGACCGAGACAGTGCCAGACGAGACATGGCGCACCCCCGAAAAGCACCGTTGCCCATCTCTCGGTCAACCCAGCAACTGCCAATGCCTCGTCGACCATCTGGATCACCTGAGACTCACGCATTCCGATCCACATCCGCGCTTGAACGGCACGAATGGCGAGAACCGTCACCTTCTTGCTCGTAAACTATCCGTAGGACATCGCCGCCGCACAGGACATACCTCGTTCGCGCATCTGAGGAGCGCGATCTCCGAAGGCGACTTGCGCTCACGTAAGGAAGTAATCGCCAACGGGGCTGAGAGCACACTCAACCCAGGCGCCACCTTCTGGAACCCGTCGATGATGAAATGGCGAGTCATCCCGTCGACGTAGAGGGATCCCTTACTCAATGCGGGGAGCGCTTTCAGCGCGACAGTATATGGATCTTCATCCTCCTGCCATGCCACATACGTGATGCCCACCCCGGGAATGTTCAGCAGCCTCGCACGGTCCTCTTCGAAGGAGGGCGTCAAGATCGTGACGTGAGCCGACACCTCTCCCTGGTCGAGGAGGGGAGAGATGACGAGCAGAAGAGGTCGCTCAGAGAGTCGCCACGATGCACTGGAGATGTTGCCGAAGAACAGCGCGTTCGCGCCTGGTTCGGCGGCATAGGCGGACCCGTTCAGTGCATGGAGAGCGTGAGCGAGCTTGCGCTGCCGCTCGAGAATCTCTGTAGCGCGTATTGGTTGCGCGTCTTTGCAGTGAGCAGCGAGGCCCTCCCAGGCATCATTGCGTGAAAGGATGTTGATGGGGAGCGAGTAAGGGAGGAAAAGCGCAGACAAGAGGGCGATGGTGATTATAACCAGAACCTGTTGTGAATGAGGTACATTCTAGACGTCACACGGATCCGAGATGAGTCCTTACGAGTTTTGCAATGAGAGTGCCGGGGCCGTTACTGTGGCTAGCAACGATGGGCTCCGGTTTACCCATCCAACTGAGTGGTAAAAGCGAACGAGCTTGTCAGTCGCGCGCACTGCCCTTGGGATCCATCGCCGCCACTTTGCCATGGACGACGAGACCGACACCGAGACGCTGATCGCGATGGTGACCAGCTTACTAGCTGTTCCACATCCCGGACAAGACGCTGTACTCGACGCCCTCGTACGGTGCAGCGGAGACGTCCAAGCAGCCGTGGCATCCATCGACGCAAAACACAGAGGATCTAGCACTAAGCCCCCCAGTGCAAAGAGAAAAGCGCCTCCCTCAGACTTGGACGACTGGCTGGTGTCACCGCATCCAACGCCCTCGAGCTCTAAGCCTCCTAGCTTTAAAAAGCGCGCCACGGAGCGATTGGATATCGAGTCTGGTCCACTCAGAATCAAAGACACTACCCATATCCACGACACTTCTCCTAGAAAGTCCACAGTGGACATTGTCAACGTGTTGCGTCCACCATCTCCGTCAAAGCCGCCGGTACCGCGGTTGCAACCTCTTACGCTCTCCAACCCTTCCATGGTAGCACAACACACACCGTGTACCTTGCATCTCTCTGTTCTTCCTCCAGAACTTGCGTGCGAACTGTTCTACACCATGATGGACTTGGCGCGATCGTGGAAACGAAATAAATGGTGGCTTTTTGACCGCATAGTCGAAAGCCCACATCGAACGTCGTTCTTCGTTCGGAGGACCAACGGCGTGGACGACAAGGAATCATGGCAGGAGGCTGCACAATACTGGTGATTTCAGTCACGCGACCCTCCAAGTATTGTTGCTGATTGCGCACAAGGTACAACGGTCGGCCAACAGAACCTCCGGAATTCTTTCCAGATGTCATGGAAAAGGCTTGCAAATATGTCGAGGGCGTCGTCAATGACGAGATGCGAAAACGAGAGAGGCTTCCACTCGAATGGACGGATCGTCGTGGCGCAGATGGCCAGCTATGGCATGCGAACGTAGCGGCCGCGAACTGTTACGAAGGTGCACAAGAGAGCGTCGGACTTCATTCAGATCAACTTACCTACCTCGGTCCATATCCTACCATCGCTTCGTTGAGTCTCGGTGAGTCAGCTTGTTCCCCCGAGTTCGAGTTTGAATGCGATGTATTCCTTTGTATAGGGACGAGAAGGATCTTTCGTCTACGGGAAGTCGTTCCCTCTGATGAAACCGGCGGCCGTTGCGCCAGAACATTTAATATCCCCTTGCCCCACAACTCCGTGCGTCGCGCTCCACCTCCGATCCATTCAGCGCCTTATCGAACAACCTTACCTCAGTTAACCATAATGCACGCAACATGTCAAGAGTCGTTTAAGCATTCGATTCCACCGCAATCGGCGCTCGATTTGTATCGGCCCCTTTCCCCGCATCCGGCGAGACCATCCTCTTGCCCTGAACCTTCCAATTGCCGTATCAACATCACCTTTCGATTCTATCGTCCTGATTTTCACCCAAAGAGTACGCCACGGTGCAAATGTGGCGTCCCGACGATCCTTCGACCTGATATGAAAAACCGACATGATGGCAAAACAGACCGGTATTGGTGGGTCTGCTACGCGGGTGCACAGAATGATGGCAAGGGCTGCAACTTTTGGCGAGTCCTGGATATGCAAGCCGAGGGAAGGGGTTCTGCTGTCGCTCTTACTGGTCAGGTGGGTCGAATGGCATTGACCCCTTGGGAATCGGGAACCCCAGTGCCGTACGAACGAACGGATGCCATTCCGCTTTCCACTCCGGCTATTGTCAACACGACTGCTGGGGAAATTTAACGAGTGTGGAGCAGAGAACTGGTCGGCGAACATGTGTGTGTCTGGGTTGGCAGTTTGGTTGGCTCCTCTTCCTCATGAAGACAGATGCATTCACATCAGCAAAATGAGAAGCTGCACATCTTACGAAATTTTGAGCTATTGAATCATACATCCCACGAACCTTGGCTCAGTGATCCCCAACCCATTGGCAGGATCAATCATCCTTGATATAGACGTCCTATCTTGCGGTCCGCAGACGCCTAGCCTTATAAATTAGCTCCATGGAATGGAAGTTCATGAAACTGGTGAGTTTGCGGGCCTATCTGTTATTTCATTCGCATCCGTCGACGGGGCACGGTTTGTCCTTTGCAGGGTACCCACGAACGATGGAGAAGCAGACTATCTCCGCACCGTTGCGGTGAGTCACCGAACTAAATATGGTTAGTCTGTCGGATTTTGATGGTCCTACAACCCTCACGGCTATGTAGGTCAATGGCATGATGGATCACTTCGGCGTTCTCAGGGCAATGCTGCTCGGCGCACTGGTACTAGTGCTCTTTTTGTTGCTTCCCGCGCATTTCAATCCCGCTTTGCGATAGGGAACGGGGTCCATCTCATATGATGCCGCCTCTTCGGTAAAGATAGACCTGTTTCTGACTGGCCATGCGCCAGACTAAACCATTTTGAGGAGCCTATTTTTCTCACTCCTAGGAGTGAAATTGAAACCTATTCAGTTCCCCGTTTTCATCATCCTCCCACACTTGTTGAAACGCATGCCAGCTGATTTTTGAGTTCAGGCCCACCCGGTTGATGTGCTTGGAGCACCCTCTCGCTCTCAATCACCTTATAGCCGATGGAGAACAGAGCTCCAAGTTCGCCCGCTTTAGTTAGTGCACTCTAGGGCGCTACCCTGTCCGAGCAAGCCGGTGTCACTGTGACTGATTGGAGCCTGGCATGAAACCTAGGTAAAAAAAAAAACTATATATTCCACGACGCTTGCGCTGCTTCGGAAGGGAGCGAAGCGCCCTCAGATGCGCAAGGACGAACTCAATCGTTCGGTCTCAAGCGTAAATGAGTCACGTGCACTTTTCATTCCCGCTTGCACCCGAGAGACAAATTCCAGCTCTCATAGTATCAAAGCGACTTGCTGCATAGACGAGAAAGCCATGTCCCACCTCACATTTCGATCCACCTCACCCTACGCTCTGGGAACGACCGTAAGACTGCAACATTGGCCGAACGGTGGATACGCTAACGCGACCTACAGTGGTTCAAGCGGTGGGCACCCACGCTCGGTCTCTGGGGCGCTGGTGCAAGTGCTGCGGGGCTGTTTGTACGTGTCAGATACCTTTGAGTTCATACCCAGGCTCAATGCCTCTTCTCTTTCCAGCTGTTATCTGTGACGCCGGTTGTCAAAAATGGGCTTTTAGTCAAGGCGCCGCTAGTGAGCTTTACATGTTTCCCGCCGCATGTAGAGCTAGTTCAAATGTATTGTCCAGGTTGGGAGCTATTACGAGGACAAGACCCCTTCGTCGGATAAGCCTTTCTGATTGTCCATCCATGGACTTCTAAACCCGCCTCTTGCGCCGAACGACTCATCACATCACCATTTCCGGCATAGTTGGAAGAAGTGGAGATAGTTTGATCAACGGTCCTCACAGTTTTGTTCCCCCCGAGCACCCTCCTGTGACCTCCATACGTAGATTAATGTTGAGGTATTCCTCCAGCTGCTTGACGGCTTGTAGTGTGCCATCGATGGGAACGT
>JBBPJX010000087.1:0-28962 GCA_038088955.1 Neotropicomus parvogracilis
GCTGAATAGTATATGGCCATTTTGGAGGCAGGACTATTGCAGAGCATGAATGATTTTGAAATTTCTATAGATGATATCATCTTTTAGTGAAAAAATGACTTCTAGAAGAGGCTGGACTTGGTTTGAAAAGCAAGATATCAAGCTTCTGAACTAATCTGCACAATCTCCTGACCTCAATCCAATTGAAAACACATGGAATCATCTCAGAAGGCTCCTTTCAGGTTATGAAAGAGCTCCTAAAGGAGTTCATGAATTATAGAATAGATTGGGGATAGAGTGGGGGAGATTTCTATGGAAGAGTGTCAAACATGGATAGAAAGCATGCCTAGAAGGATCCAAGCAGTTATCAAGGCCAAGGGAGGTCATAACAAGTACTTAATACCATATCTTATACAAAGTCAAAAAACTGTCCCAATGAGTTGTCATTTTGAAATGGCTGCTGATTCATCAAATCATAACCAAATCTCCTGAATCTTGGGTCGATAGAAAGCCAAGAGCAAGCACTTTATTTCATACACTCATAGTATAGGGTAAGGGTTAGTTGTTATTGAGCACCATTGACATTAGTGCAAAACATGCAAACATTGGGACAGTTTTTTGACCCACTGTACATAAGTAATAAAATTCAAAGTCAAAAAACTGTCCCAAAGAGTTGTCATTTTGAAATGGCTGCTGATTCATCAAATCTTTAGAAAGCCAAGAGCAAGCACTTTATTTCATACACTCATAGTGTGGGCAAGGATTAGTTGTTATTGAACACCATTGACATTAGTGCAAAATATGCAAATGTTGGGACAGTTTTTTGACCCACTGTAAAGACCTTCTCTCTCATCATGTACTTTAGACTTGAACTCTTGCAATCTATATTATGTCTTCTTGTCTCCTCTCAAAGGAATTGTGCCCTTCATGCATCATCCCCTCATTGCTCAGGTAGCTCTCCTTATCTCAGCTATTTGCTGATCTCTACATATAATTGTTGTAGTCATTGTCCTTGTTCTTGTCCACTCATCCTCATCCTCCTATTCCACAGTCTGGGTCCCACTGCTTCAAGATGCCCAAGTCTCATCACACTTTGGAGTGACACTCATCTCATCTCCTCATAGCCTCATCCCTTTATTGTAGCATAACAGGAATGTTTTTAAACTCAGACATACCATTTAGATGTATGACATTGTTTGTAGCACCAAACAATACCAAATATATATAGCATGATTTGAATAAGTTCTTAGTGTTCAAATTAAAAGTACAAAAAGCAGCCCAATAAGGTCTTCATTTTGAAATGGACATATCTCCACCATTTGGGACCAAATCATGTGACCCAAGGGTTGATTTGTAGCCAAGAGTCAGTACTATATTTTGTCTCACCAAAGCTAAGTGAAATTCCTACAAGTGTCTGCAGGGTGCAAAATGCACTGCATAAGTGTCAAACATTGGGCCAGTTTTTTGTTACACTGTGACAAGTGACTTGAGGATGAGGTTATGAGGAGAGTGTCCACTCAATAGTAGGATGAGGACTAGGGTGAGGGTGGGCTTGTGTAAGAGCACAGATGAGGTGATAGAGCAATGTAAGTGTCTCTCACAGTGAGACAAGACTGAGGAGGACAAGGACGAGGGACTAGGACAAGGACGACTACAACAGTTGAGACAGGGATCAGCCAGGTGTGGAGACAAGGATAATTACCAAAGGACGAAGGACAATGAATGCAGGGCATGATTCCTGTGGATGAGACAGGCACCAAGTAACATTGATTGCAGGAGATGCAACGTAGGTTACAAGAGAACAAGTCTAAAGTACAGTATAGAGCAAGTTGAGTATAAATACTAAAGGAGAGGCTGTGAAGGGCAGTGCTCTCCTATGGACACAAGACAAGTCAGATCAAAGAATAGTCAAAAGGAAACAATCACCATTGTGAACAGGAAAAGGGATGGTGATGAAACAAAAGATGTACCAGCCTGTCAGGTATCAGAGGTATGTGATGATCAGGCTGTGGAAGGCAATGCCAAAGCAATGAGGAAGAACAAGAGAGGAAAAGAATCATATGATGTGTCTGTAAGAGACACCATCTATTAGAAGAAAGAGTAACAAGTGCTCATAGTCTACATATGTGGAATATAGGTAAGTGGGTGATAGCCTGCGTAACGAGAAGAAGTTGAGAAGAGAGAGAAATATCATAACATTACCCCCTTGGTACACTCGAGTCACCAACAAGAGTTCAGTCCACCCCTCCATGATGTTGTCCAAGATTGAGAAATTTTCGTTGTCATCCCTCAGTGATGATGCTGCCAGATCCAGAACTGTGTGTAGGACAGTCACCTCCCTGGTGGTCTGTGAAGTCGCAATAGAGGCAGTGTGTCATGGGGCAAACAGATTCTCCGTGGCTGTAGCACTAACAAACACAATACTGGATGCAAAGACACAGATATTGAGGGTGTCCTGGTGCTCATACGCCACAGTGGGGGCATCTATATCTAGAACAGTCAACCTGAAGGTGACCACTATTGCCACATTGATGGCAAGTGTTGGCGGCAAGGTAAGCTGCAGATGGGGATGGGGTCTTGATGGATAGTACTCGTGTTGAAGAAGATATGATATGAGACCCATTGAATCGACGGTGATAAAGGGTAATCAGATAACCTCCTCAGAGTCATTGATGATATTGGTGATGTGTTCAGCTAAGGAGGGAGGAGGAATGATCTAATCTGGTCTGGGAGTGGTGAAGGAGGTGGGGAGGTGCTAAGAGCTGCGCATTCCTTGAGGGTCAGCAACTTGTAGATAGGGGTGAAGATTTCAAGAAGTAAAGGGGATTCCAAAGCATAGATGAAGGGGCCAATGCTGGCCACTACCATGAAGTTGCAAATGGACCTGAGAAGCAGTTCCATGGCAAAGTGCAAGGTGTGCGAATATAAGTCGTCCGTGATGGATGGAAAGAAGTGTCAATGGAGTATGAGGACCAAAGAGACACGATGGAAAAGGCGTACTCCAAGGGCTAGAGTAGGGAGATCAAAATACTCAGGTACTTCCTCAAGATCACGGATGAGAGCAGGCATGGTCAAGAGGACCATAATCAAAAGATGCCTGGCAGGAACAGGAAGGAGAGAAATGTCAAGAGAAAGAGAAGGGCTAGCCTTATCAGAAGGAGTAGTGAAAGGGACAATAAGTGAATCAGCAGAAGTACGAAAATTCGGAGGTGTGCTTGTCTATCCATGTTTGATGGCCTTTAGCCCCAGGGACAAAGACGTGGTAGCAGAAACAGGGATTGGAGAAGAAGTGAAAAAGGCGATTGACCATGCACAAACGAAGTCCTGAGGGCAATACTCATGGAGAGACCAATGTCCTAGGCAATGATGACAATGTTTTGAGGGGCAGGTTGAGGCAATAGGTGAAAGAAGAGATCTAAAATAAGGAGACAGGTGAGTGGAGGGACAAAGATGACGAGGATGATGATGAGAACGTAGTGAGGGCAGGGAACCAGTTTGGGGATGAAGGCCATTAGAGTCGGTGGGTGGTCTTATAAGCTTTTATGAAATTGGCTGTGTGGGTAAGGTTACAGTATGTTTGGGTTCCTAAGTGTTTTCTGACGACAGATAGCCTTTCCACTTGATCAGATAGTGGTGTCGGCCAGGAGAACCCCTGTGGGAGAGTATAGCCTCTACTTTGTATTCTTCCTCTGATCTGATCAGTTCAGGAGGCAGTTGCGAGTGGTTGGGACCATGTTCAGCAGTTTCTCTAGAAGTTGTCAGGAGTCCTGCTTGAAACATGTTGTGGATTTTCCAGGTGGGAGGGAGACGAAGGCAATAGCTAACGGGAGAGAGGACTTGGATGATTTCAAAAGGTCCTTCTCTCTTGGGGGTGAACTTCTTTGTGGGGTAGTGAAGGTGTAAGTTTTTATTGTCTAGCCAGACTTTATCTCTGACCTTTCAAGGCTGGAAGTGGGCGGTGATTTGTTGGGACATAGCAATGCGAGCCTTGTCATGAGCTGCCAAGGCCTCTGATCGTGCTTCATCAAGATCTGTCAAACAGGTTTCTAAGGCTAGAAGAAAAGTGTGCCCTAATGGGGGATAGGAATGGGGGTGATACCCCATCATGAGTTGGAATGGTGAGTGTTGGGTGGACGAGTGAGGAGCATGATTGTGGTGGAACTCAGCTAAGGGAATGAGTCTGGCCCATTGGTCAGGCTTTCCTTCACAGAAGATGTGTATGAAGGTTTTGATCTCTTGGTTTAGTCATTCCATTTGTCCGTTGGTCTGTGGGTGGTAGGCAGAGGAGAGTTTTACGTCATATTGGAGGAGTCTAGCAAGTTCCTGGGTGAAGGTGGAGATGAACTGGGGTCCCCGATCAGAGATGACTGAGTCATGGAGACCAAATCTAGGGAAGACATGGGAGAAAAAGAGCTGTACTACCCCCTCGGCAGTGATGTCCAAGGTACAAGGGCAGAGAATTACCCCCTTCGTAAGGCTGTGGTTGACCAAGACCATCAAAGCAGTGTATCCATTGGATTCCAGGAGGGCAGTGATGAGGTCCATGGAGATAGATTGGAATGGCTGAGTGGTGAAGGAGCAAATGGGAGTAAGCAGGGGAACTGTGGGGTGTGTGTTGGACTTATTTTGTTGGCAGGTGGCATAGCCTAGAATGAAACAGCAAACAAAGTTATTCATACCTGGCCACCAATAGTCTTGGGCCAGGGATGCCTGTGTACAAGTGATACCATCATGTCCACCATGGTGGAAATTGTGAAGGGAAGCTATGAGGGGTTTTCTGGCAGCTTTGGGGACATATAGGTGATGTTTAAAGTATAATTTGCCATCAAAGTACTGCCAGTCAGCGAGGGAGGAGTGGAGTTTGGTTGTCGAGGGCTAAGAGAGCAGCTTTGATGAGTGAGTCGGGTTGCGAGAGTTTCACCTGGAGGGCTAGGTCTAGGGTGCGAACAATATGATGGTCTGGAAGGATGGAGAAAGCATGATTGTGGTCAGTGATATCTATGTCATCCTTTTGGGAGAGGGCATCTGTGGGGCCCATGGCATTTCTGGGTGTTACACACCAGATGATGTCGAAGTCTTGGAGGAAGATGCTCCAAAGTGCCTGTCATTGTGATAGGTCTCAGGGGTTGTGAATGTAAGAGAGGTTATGGTGGTCAGTGATGACAGACATCGGGTGATGAGTTCCAGAGAGGAGATGGCGCCACTCATCCAAGGCAATGATGACGGCTAGCAATTCTCGGTCGTAGATGTCGTAGTTTCTCTCAACAGGAGCAAAGGTCTTGGATATGTAAGTAGGCACAGGGGTGCAGATCTCCATTCAAGTCAGGTTGCATGAGGACAGCCCCAAGGGCGATGAGGGAAGCATCAGTCATGAGAGTGAAGGGTTTGTTTGTATCAGGGATAGTGAGGACAGGTGCGGAGGTGAACTGTGTCTTTAGGCGATCAAAGGCAAGCTGTTGTTTAGACTCCCAGGTCCATGGGCAGTCTTTCTTGGTGAGAGCAACAAGTGGGGTGGCGAGATCAGAGTAGTTTGCAATGAATTTCCTGTAGAAGTTGCAGAACCTGAGAAATGAGCAGACTCCCTTGAGCGAGGTGGGAGGTTTCCAGTCTGTGATGGCAGAGAGTTTTGTGGGGTCCATAGCAAGTCATCTTTCTTTGACAATCATGCCAAGGAAGTCCATTTGGGCGATGTCAAAGAGATACATATTTGAGGAGTTTCAGTGATAGTCCGAGTTCTCAGAAACAAGTGAGGATGTGGCAAGTGCGCTGGTGGTGGGTGTCTAGTTCATTGGAGTGGATATCAAGGTCATCCAAATAGATTTTGAGCCAATGCTTGGCAAGTATGTCAACAAACGAGTGATTCATGAAAGCTTGGAATATAGTGGGTCCATTGCAAAACCCGAAGAACATGACAATGGGTTCATAGAGTCCAAAGGGAGTGATAAAGGCACCTTTCCATTGGTTGTCCTCTTTGATACAGATGTTGTTGTATCCCCAGCGAATGTCGAACTTAGTGAAGTACTTTGAATTTTTCATGTCATACATACATATAAGGTCTTCAATGAGTGGTAGGGGATAGGTGTTGCACACGGTATGCGAGTTGAGATAGTGATAGTCTTGGCAGGGATGGAGTCCTCCATTCTTCTTGGGAACAAAGAAGAATGGTTTAGCTTGGGGGGAATGATGCAACTGGTCTGGAGATGTTCATCAATGAAAGCCTTACAGGCTTCTTGTTCAGAGGGATTTAGGGGGTATACTTTGGCAATCTTGGATATAAAGGTGTCTTTTAGCTTGATGGTATGGTTGAATGGGCAATGTGGAGGAAGTTGATCATGGAGTGCCTCAGAGAATATGTCAGCGAAGTCTTGGCACCATTCGGGTAGCTTCACCTTGCCCTTCTCGGCTTCCTGAGCAAGTTGAGTCGAAATGGTGGTGGCAAAGACATTTTTGCTGGTGAGCCAATATTGTCATAAGTCTCATAGTTGGTCAAGTTCTGTGTTGGCATCAAGATTGAGTACTTGGAGGAAGTGGTCATCTTCCGCAGGGTCCATGGACAGTATCCCACTTGAGGGAGGGCACTCATGGGGAGGTGCCGTCTTAGGGTCCACAGATACATCAACGAGTCCAGTTGTCCAGTTGATGATGGGGTTCCAGGTGTGAAGCCAAGGCATACTGAGTATGACATTTGTTTTTCCTAGGTTTAAGATCATGAGTGATTGTGTTTCCTGATGAGATCCCAAAGAAACTGGGACCTGTACTGTATGACAAATGGTTCCTTGAAAGTTACAAGTCCCATCTACATTGAAGGTGAGAATGGGTTCTGGCAAGGGTTTGAGAGGAAGACAAAGTTGTTGGACTACATAGCTGAGGTGAGATAAAATTCCCAATGGCACTGCTATCAACTAGAGCAGACGTGGTGACGGTTTCTGTGGTTCCAGTGAGTGATACATAGATTGAGAAGAAGGTTTCTATCATTACACAAGGACATAAGTACAGTAGCAAGTTTATGGAGAAGGGGAGAGGTCACAGCATCCTTCCTTTTTAAAAATCCTGCTTGGGTTCTTCTTTCCCAAAGCATGTGATGAGGACGTTAACTATTTCCTCCTGGGAGTGTCCTTGCTGTTGGAGGGAGCGAAGGAGGGTAATTCCTTCATCCTGGACTAGGGTTTCTTTGGACATGGTGGCGACCCAAGCTAAGGCAGGGGTAGCAGCTCTAGGGGTACTAGGGAAAGCATGACATTGAAAGGCAAAGTGCCCAGGCTTGCAACATCTGAAACAAAGCTTGTCTCGCATGCAGTGAGCATGTTCTACTGGGTTGAGGCAAGTGGGAGTGCTGGTGGCGACAACATCGACATCCATCATGTTGGGGTCTTTGGGAGCACAAGGGGAGTACATGGGTTTGGTGTCTTTGGATTTGATCCCTTTGGTGCATTCCCAGCTAGTCTGGAACGTCTGAGAGGTGGTGTACCATTCTGCCATAGTTTTGGGTGGTTTTTCCATCATCATGACACAGGTGCAAAGATCCTCAGGAAGTCCTCGCTTAAAGTACACTTCGAGGGCTTTGAAGTCTTTGATTCTGCTTTGCACCCCTTTCAGACTTTTTGAACTGACAGTCATGTTCTTCAGATTCTGTAATGGCCCAGCTACCTTCCAGGTATTCATGAATCACTTGTTCCAAGACATGTTAGTAGAACGATGGCTCAAGATCTACATGGATGATCTTGGCATACATTCCAATGAATTAGACATACATCACTCTTGCACCCACCATATGCTAACCCAATTCAGAGAACTCAGCCTCTCACTCAAACTTCCAAAATGCCTCTTCGATGTCATCCATATTGAAATGGACAAACTCACCTAAGAGCTGGACACGACAACTGTGACAAAAGTCGGGGGTCCAAGGCACTTGAGGTGGTGGCGAAAAGCAACGTTACATCTAGCTACAGTGCGCGTACTGTATTCAGTACGATTAGGTAAAATATGATGTTAACTGTGGCGAGTGTGATCTCCAACAAACCGGTGGTCCTGGCAAGCTTTGGGTAGCTTGAAGGTTGCTAGTGACAAGAGAGTCCTGTGGACTTATGGATAAAGGGCTGCCTCAAAGTGAGGAAGGGAGAAATCCAGAAGGACAAGAATGGGGAGCCATCCTCACTGATCTGGAGCTTTATATACTACTCTAGGGTTTGTACATGTTTGTACCAGATCTGTCTGATGTACTATATAATATCCCTGGGCTGTGTCCAGAATTCCTGGAGGAGCCTCTTACCTGTGTGGCATCTAATAGCGTTACTCCCTCATCAGCTGGCATCAATATCTGCTGCTGTATGTGCTGCACATTCCTGTGCTGGTCCTTGTGGATCAGTACAGCCTTGTCCTGCCTTGCTGTGGCTTCTGATAAGCATAGCCTCGTGTGGCAGCCGATGGCATATTATGCTCTTATTTGGGCTGTGCTCTTGATCCGTCCTTGCTCTCTGCTTGTGTTGTTGGTCTAGATTGTGCAGGACTTGCTTAGTCAGTGAGGTCTGGGCTCTGGTTTGGCTCGTAGGAAATACTGTCCTGTAACACATATGGAAATTTTAGGAATGATAGTAGGAGAAGGGAAACTCACCATGGACCCTACCAAGCTTGCCACCATCACTGACTGGAAGCCATCCACTTTGCTCAAGGGAGTCAGATCTTTTCTAGGCTTCTGCAACTTCTATTGAAAGTTTATTGCCAACTATTCTAACCTCGCCACCCCTCTCATCACACTCATCTGAAAAGACCACCCCTGGACCTGGGATAATGACCAACAACTTGCTTTTGATCACCTAAGAGAACGATTCATGACCACACTCATATGTATTAGTCATCCCAAACACTGAAAAGCCATTCACACTCATGACCAATGCCTCCCTTATAGCCCTAGGAGCCGTCCTCATGCAACCAGACTTGAACAGCAACCTACATCCATGCACCTATCTATCTAAGACCTTCACCCCTACAAAACATAATTTTGACATTTATGATAGAGAACTCCTCACATTCATTACCACCCTGGATGAATAGAGACATCTCCTTTTCAGAACCAAACACCCTATTTTAGTTATCACTGATCACTGAAACCTGTCCTATATTCAAGATCCTAGAAATCTATCCTGACAACAAGCTCAATGGAGTGTGTTCCTCCAGGACTATGACATCATATGGTGTGTAACATCCAGATTCACCATGAGCTCCACAGATGCCCTCTCTCACAAGGAACATATAGACACAACAGACAATAATCATACAATAGCCATCCTCCCTGAACACCACCTTGTCCACACCCTAGATCTAGCACTCTAACAAAAGATCACAGACTTCTCCACTAGTGACCAGTCACCCTCATGTCTCTTAAAGTGTTACAAGACAAAATATCACATTTCCCTCACACCATGTTCGCAGACTGGACATACCTTGATGGTCAACTCTACTATAAAGGCCAACTATTCATCCCTGACAGCACCTGACATGATCTCTCATTGCCTCCATCCACAATTTCCCACACAAGGGACATGATGGAATCACTTGCACACAAGTCACCCTAGCATATGACTACTGGTGGCCTGGAATGAATAACTTTGTTCACAGATATATCCTTGGATGTGCAATATGCCAACAAAACAAGATCAATACATCCCACTGTTCTCCCACTTGTTTCAATACTATCCACTGCCACTCGCCTATTCCAAGCCATCTCAGTAGACCTTATCACTGCCTTGCCACCCTCCAAGGGATTCACAGCCTTGATGGTCATGGTCAACCATGGGCTTACCAAGGAAATAATTTTCTGCCCCTGTACCTCAGAGATCTCTGCTGAAGGAGTAGCCAAACTCTTTTTCTTCCAAATATTCCTTCAATTCAGCCTTCATGACTCAGTCATCTTGGACTGAGGTCTGGAGTTCACCTCTGCGTTCACAAGAGAGCTTGCCAAACTCCTTAGATATGATGTTAAACTTTCCTCTGCCTACCACTTCCAAATGGTTGGGCAAATGAAATGGCTCAACCAAGAAATAGAAATCTTTATCTGCATCTTCTATGACAGAAGACCCAAAACTTGGACACAGCTCATCCTTCTAGCTGAGTTCCATTATAATAACACTGTCCACTCATTGACACATCTCTCCCCCTTCCAACTCATGATGGGATACCAAACTGTGGTCCTACCCTCTGCTCAGAAAGACATTTCTCCCAGCCCTTGAAACCCAACTCAAGGACCTAGACATTGCCAGATCCAAGGCCCTAGCTACACACAACAAGGCTTGTATCACCATGAAACAATGAATTACTGCCCATTTCCAACCTTGGAAGACAGAAGATACATATGGTGTGGCTAGACAACAAAAATCTACACCTCCAATACTCCACTTGCAAGTTCGCCTCAAAAAGAGAAGGACCATTCAAGATCACCTGAGTCCTTTCCCCTGTCAGCTATTGCCTGCGACTCCCCAGCACCTAGAAGATCCATGATATCTTCCACACTGGCCTCCTCTCCTCTTATAGAGAAACATCAGAACACAGCCCTAACTTCCCTTGTCCTGCCCCTGAACTGATTGGATCTGAAGAGGAGTACAAAATAGAGGCTATTCATTCTCACAGGGGCTCCCCTGGCCACCGCCAGTACCTGATCACATGGAATGGATACCCCTCATTGGAAAATATTGGAAACCTGAATCCAACTTAAGACATGCTGCAGTGCTCCTTCGAGGATATAAGAATGCCCATTGTCTTTAATGCTCTACATCCAAGAAACCACCACCTATCCCCAATTTGTCCTCATCATTATCCTCGTAGTCTTCACCCCTCCTATAGTGTTTCTCATCTTTATCAACATCTTCATTCACCTTCACCCTCCACCAGCACCTCTGCACTCCAGCAATCTTGTCTAGAAAGTCAGTCTCTCTGTGAGTATCGTCCTCAGACCAATTCTTTCCCTTTTAGTGCATGGTCAATCGTCTATTTCACTCCTTTGCTGATCTTCAGTTCTGATACTGTGTTTTCACTCCTGGGGCCCAAGACCATAGGATGTGGATCAGCCAACACACTTCAGAACACACTTACTTTTGTCACTTCCCCTATTGCCCCTTCCATTATTCATTTTAAGCCATGATGGAAAACCCTCTTTACCCATTGACATTTCCCTGTTACCCATTGCTGCTCAATGACTTCTCATCACTTCCATTCTCACCACTTCCTATCTCATTCAGGAGTTAGAAGAAATACCTGAGTACATATTTCGACTTGCAATCCAAGTTACATCAGTCTTTTTCATCCTGAAGGAATTGTGCCCTTCGCTCCTTGTCCCTTGTTACTCTTGGTAGCTATCATTCATCTCAGCATTCTACTGACCTCCACTGCTGTTGTAGCAGTAGTCCTTGTCCTAGCCTTAGTCTTTGTCCTTGGTCTTGGGTTCCTTCTCCACAGTCTCATTCCACAGTTTCATTGCCTTTGCTCTATCTCTCATCTGTGCTCTATTCCACAAGCTCTTCCTTGCCCATGTCTTGTTACACTTTTAAGTAACACTCTCCTCATACTCTTGTAACCTTGTGTGCTTGTCACAGTATAACAGTAGCCCTTCCAGTATTGGCCAGGAGAACCCCAGTGTGAGAGAATACTCTGTATTTCATACTCCTCTTCTGATCTGATTATCTCCAGCAGTGGTTGATTAAAGTTTTCTCCATGTTCGGCATTGATTTTGTATGGGGATAGTAATGCTACATGGAACTTGTCATGGATTTTCCAGGTAGGTGAAAGTTTGAGTTGGTATACAATTGGTGAAAGGACCTTGAGAATTTCAAAGGAGCCTTCTTGTTTCAGGGCAAATTTGTGGGTGGGGTGTCACAATATTTTCCCTTTCTTCCCAACTTCTATGTACTTGTCTCATGTGCTATTGCTCAACTTCCTCTTTTCAGAATAGACTATGAGTATTTCTTACTCTTCTTTCTGTTGGATGGCATCTCTTACAGACACATCATATGATTCTTATTCTTTACTCTTTTCTTCTCATTGCATTTGTGTTGCTTTCCACAGCCTGGTCATCGCGTCTACTTGATATCCAACAGGCTGTTACCTCTATTGATTTATCACCATTAGTTTTCCTGTTTGTGATGGTGATCATTTCCTTTGGCTGTGCCTCTATTTATGACTTGTCTTGTTGAATTTATATGTGGCTCGTCACTCCAAGTCCTCCAGACTTGTTCTCTTGTAACCTACATTGCATTCTTGCAATTCACATTACAGTCACTTGTCTCATTTGGTTTGTCCATCAGTTTGTGGGTGATAGGTGGTCAAGAGTTTGACATCATATTGAAGGAGTCTTGCTAATTCTCTAGCAAATGTGGATGTGAACTGTGGTCCTCAGTCAGAGATTACTGACTCATGAAGGCTGAATTGAGGGAAGATGTGATGGAAGAAGAGCTTAGTAGTGCCTTCAGTGGAGATGTTGGAAAAGCAGTGGCATAGAATTACCCCCTTAGTAAGCCCATGGTTTATCACAATCATGATGGCTGTGAATCCATCCAATGGGGGCAATGCAGTGATAAGGTCTACCGAGATGGCCTGCAATGGTCAAGTAGCAGTGGTGGGAATCGGAGATAGTGGAGATATGACTGGGTGTGTGTTAGTCTTCTTTTGCTGGCAGGATTACACAGCTGATTATGTATCTGCAGATATAATTGTTTATTCCTGGCTACCAATAGTTGTGAACTGGTGCAACCTGAGTTCATGTGATGCCACTGTGTCCCCCATGATGGGAGTCATGTATGGAGGTGACAAGGGTGTGGCGTGCATTTGTGGGTACATATGTGTTAGACTTGGTGATTTCGCACTCCTTGACTGAAGTATTATTTATTCTGGTAGTGCTGTGCCAGTGTGGCGCATTTGTTTACATTTGTTTACTTGGAAGCGCACTTACTCCCTGGAGCCACAGATGAGTCTCTTTGGTTACTCATTGTGGACTCCAGGTATGTATTCGCTATTTACACATTCTAATACATTTGGTTACTCATTGTGGACTCCAGTCTAAGTCCCTAGAAGCTTCCTGAGTCGATCCAACAAGTGGCTAGTCCGCTTTCCCACTTCTCGCCCTCTAATAGGTTATGAGCCCTGCGCTCTAGCCCTTATCGCACAACATTGGCTCGCTATCGCCACTCAATTCTTTCTCCATTCGATTCTCTATCCTCGATTCTCCCTGTTGCCCAATTTTAGGCTTGATCCATCGAGGGATAGAAGAGATATACCATTGGAAAGCTTCTGGGTCTCCTAGTGCGCTTTTGCCCATCTATTTCTTGTCATTACTCAACAACCAACCCCTCAATCATCCTCATCCTGGTGTCTATCATCATCTCTGGACTCATATCTGTCGAAGCGACCATGGATTCACTGAGAATTGTCATTGTATTCCCTTGCTACATCGACATCTTCCTTGGGTACCCCATCCTCACCATAACCCTATACCACAAAGCCCCTCTTCCTAAAGCTCCTCTTCCTTAAAGCCCCCTCCCTTGTGTTCAGTCCCCTATCGATGTCATCTGAACAGCAGCCACACCATCGCATCCAGCCACTTAATGGCACCAACTACCCCACTTGAAGTGAAGAGATGAAGGCCCTTCTTCACTCAAAAGGCCTCTGGAGGCTTGTTGATGGCAAGGATGTGCGTCCTACAGCTGCTGGAATGGACCAGACTGCCTGGGATATCAAACAGGACAAGGCTGCTGGCGAAATCATGCTTAACCTCATTCCAGACCAGTGAGTCCACATCAGATCCTACCAGGACGACCCAGCTGCTGCCTGGACTGCTCTCAACACCCTCTATGTCCAGCAGAAGCCAGGAATGCACTTTGTTGCCTACGACAAGTTCTTTAGTATTAGAAAGCACCCTGAGGAGTCCCTAACTGCCCTTATTGCTCGAGTCAAGCAGGGGATGTTGAGAATAAAGGATCTTCGGGCAAACACCTTCGCCATGACAAATCTAGATGATGAACTGACCTGCATGGCCCTCATTCATGCTCTTGGTCCCAAATATTATCATTTCACTTCATTGCTCACCCTGCTCACTGATCTCGACAAGGTTAAGGTCAAGGCTGCATTCCAGACCGAGGAAATCAATTGTCGCCTCTGTCCTAATGGATCCAATCCCCTTCCAACCGACTTGGACCTATCTGTCTCCTCCTCTAGCTGGTGACTCCAAGTTGCCATGCCAATTCTGTGACAAGACTGGTCATTGTCAGTGCAAGTGCTTTGCCCTACAGTGCGCTAAGAGGAACTACAAGGCTTCGAGGACCAGAGGAAAGGATGCTAAGGCCCAGACTGCAACCTCATCCACTCCATTTGCCAACTCTACTCCATCCATTGCAAATGATACCAATACCACTTTGAACCTTGTGGAACTTGCCGGGAATGCAAGTCTTCACTCCCATGACCACTTGCAGCTCAATCCTGATACAGATTGGAATGCAGACTCGGGTGCCACTTCTCATATGTATGACACCCCATCACCATTGGCTTCGCAATTATACTCCTAAACGCATGCCTGTAAAATTGGCGGACAACACTGTGGTTTATTCTGCAGGAGTTGGGTCTATGGTCTTTAATCCTGTGATTGAGGGTAGGAGCATTAGACCAGTCAGAAGGACATCGGGGACCTTCTGAAGGAGATTTGCCCAGAATTCAATGTAGCATTCTGGCATGCATTCCTGCTGTCTCCAGGTTCATCCATGCTTTCATTGAGGTTACAAAACATCACCAAGGGTAACGTGTAGACTGTGTTCCTTCTGTTGCTTGCAAATCAACACTGTAATCATGTGTTTTGATACAAGTGTGACTGCTTTTTGCATGCAGCGTAAATGGCTATGGTGGATTTCGAGGGCCTCCAGGCATTTGCATAACAGATGGGGATGGAACTCTCAGCATCATTCTGAGTAGCATGAAGCCTGGACCAGTCCAGCATGATGAGGCATTGGCATCACTTATTAACAAAGGTTTCTGTAGCCGTATCGGCTTTCAGACAGACCACAATGATCTGCTTATATGCATGCTGCATATGGCAAGAGTTACTTCAGAGCTCTGCATATTGTGTTGGAATAAGGCATGCACGCACGCAGTGGCCGAATGGTGCAAGATGTCTCAAGCGAGCACCTTAGTAGTTGAGCATACCCATGATGGTTCATCCCCCCCAAACCCTTTACAAGCCATGATTGAAACCGTCTCTGCGGGCCCCCATGTATGTATAAAGGTTTGTATTTCCTCATGGATTTCTCAGTATGTTGCATCACACAATTTATCTATTCCCCTGCTAGGAAAACATCATCAATCTGTTGTGTCACATGGAGGCTGAATCTGTCACTAGCTGTCGTATGGTCCTTTCCATACTGCCTGTTTTCTGTTAACATCATAGACGGGCAGTCTCATCATCGAAAAGTTTGAACCACCCAAGGAAATTGGACTGTCAACCTATTTGCAGTGCTTTATCACCCTCACATGTCACATGCAGGCTACATGTAGACATATGATGCATGAAAAGAAGAAAGAAAACAGGACTGAGCGATGTAAGTCAACTTGTAACTACAGCGTCGGGCAGCAACTCATCATGGCACAATAATTGGTCATCTGCTTCGCATGGTTCGTGTGTTCTAACTCTTGCGAGCAATAAAATGCAAACGCCTGTTCGATGATCATTGCTGGCTCCTCATCCAGCGCGCTGTTGACCTGTGTGAGTAACCTCCCCCACACTTGCTTGTCATATCTGCCTTTCAAGACAGCCCTCGACCAGTCAAGTGCCTCGGGAATAGACAAGCTGTTGTCGCACTTGACAAAGAGGGCCATGATGAAGCACATCGCATCATTTTCTATGATATGTATATGTAGGACCATTGTCCTCTCCTCTGAATTGGTGCCATTAGCGATCGTGTGCGTTGGTATGCGAACAGCTATGAAACTTACAGAGGGACTCCAATGGATGCATATCCTGAAAAAGAAGGCTCGATCTCAGAGTGCTCATCCACCCAAGGTCTCTCCGATTTGGGGGTATGCATATTCGTATCGTCATCCCTGTAAATAGTAAACCCCCTGGTGTGAACCATGCACCAACAAGTAACTCACACATGGTGTTGAATGTCGTCTTCTTCCAGCATGGCTGCGTTGATAATTTCAACCCTGTAATAAATGAAATGTTAGGGATATTCCCAGCATGGGGTCCACAGCAAACATTGACTTACCCCAGTGCTGGGTCACTGCAGTGTGATTCAGCAAAGGTTGACAGACTGGTAGAAAACACGACGCTTACATTCCATCGAGTATGCATACATCATCACTTTGGAAGTGTATCACTGGTGCCATCCCCTTGTGCCACAAACCGATTGGTCCAGTTGCATTTGGGTCGTAATTTTTTTGTTCGAACTGGTGCTGGACTACCTTCATCTTCACAAAGCAGACTGCATTGTGGAATGCATCTTCAAACTTCTGCTGTAAGTCAAAGTGATTGATGTGGTCCTTTATGTATCCAGGTGTGTCCTGGGTTGGGACGCAGCACTATGGTTTCCAGGGCGATGAAAAGCTTCGGATTTCGCAAGGCTAGAGTGAATGTCAATAGAAGGATAATGCAAGGACAAGTTCGGGTCGCTTACTAAAAAAAATGGGTCGTTTTGAGGATGTATTGGGTCATATGTAAGAAAGCGTCTCTGGTGCCTCGGGACGCTATTGATGTCCTCCCACAGCCAGTCATATCGATCACGAATAATATATTTGTTGAAGAGGTGGAGATCATTGTCGCTGTTCTTGGACATCGGGTGTCCCACCGCTTGTTATGATCTTGACAGGGATTCCGAGCTTGAGAACTCAGGCTGAGAATCATAGCTATTTACACTTGCTGATATGAGTAATACAACCACGGAATTTAAATTGCAAGCAAGGAATGGACTGCTGTGAATGGAGGGCATACGATATGAAGTGGGGTAGTTTGGCTCATGAATTTAATTAGGAAGGAGCTGTGCTGGTCACTGACCTTTTTGGCTCATGGGTGGTCCCAGGTTGGACACATGATATTATTTGTACATGTTTTTTTTGGTGTTATTTGTTGTCGCATCATGTCGCATCTCCCTTTTCTTTTATGCCACACACATTGTCGACAGGACAGGAAGCACCGAGTGTCGGTGCATGTGTGTTGTCAGCGTCAATGCATGCTACTGGCCTATTTGGGCCAGTCGAGCGCATTCCCGCTAGGGAATGTCGTGTGATGCCTATGCTACCCCCTCCAGTGCAATGCTGGAGGGCAATCCCCGCCTGGGGAAGCATTGCACAATTGGGCCTATCTTATACCCGTTTGAGATTCTCCAGTCATTGGGGTGTCGTGTCAAACGAAATTTCCTGTGGGTGGCATTGGCTACCACAGCATGACGGAAAAGAAAAGAAAAGAACGAAAAAAAAGATATATATACATATAGTTTGAACAAAGGTGACTCGGTCTCTGAACTGCCAGAGCACATCTCTGCAAGGTCAGCTAGTGAGCCGAGTGTCTGAGAGGTCAGACATTGCAAAGTGCTGCTCACAGCATGGCCATTGATTGGCAGGAGGGCCGACCCTGGCACACTGGATCAATGGTCATGGTCTGTATGCGGTAGCAAGTGGAGAACGAGGGTTGGGTAGAATAGGTCGGGTAGAGTACATGGTCTTGGAGCACATGGCAGCTCAGTTCTGCAAGCTCGGCTGGTGAGTCGAGAGTCTGGGAGGCCAGACCTTGCAGGGTGGCTTATGTGACCACAGTCATCGATTAATGGGAGGGCCAACCCTGGCACACCAGATCAATGGCTATGGCTTGCACACAGCATCAGCTGCAATGCAAAGACCATGAACCCTAGAAAATGTACAGCTTGCTGGTACATTGCTTCCTAATTTCTCTTTTTGTTCAACAAATGTGTGAGTGTGAAAGTTGGTTTGGAATTGTTGTTGTCTTCACTGTAGATGTGGCAAAGCGAATACATGACCCTTTTCATTCTTTGTTTATGACATTCTTTTTATTATCTTTTCATATACATATAAAGTCCTCTGCTTTGCTCAAACATGTCAATGGGTTGTATTGGATGTGACTGAGGTGAAGTATGTAGTCATATGAGTTAGCTACTGGAACTAACATGTGCATAGTTCTCGCTAGTTAAATACTCCAGTCCGTTTTATTGCATGGGACTGAGTTCTCACTAAATGCTGTGCACTGATCATGATCTCACTTGATTTCTTTCAGAAACGGTGAGATTACCCAAGGAATTTGGACCTGTGAAGCCACTTGGAATGGTTTATCATGCTCAGATTTGATATGCAGTCCATATGTACATATACGATGTGTGAAAGGAAGAATGAAATTGGAACGGAATGAAGGGACATGTAATTATGATATCAGGCAGCGACTTATGATAGGACGATAATCGGCCATCTGCTTCACATGGTTCAGCTGTTTTTCCACTCGCAGGAGATAAAACTGAAACACATCATCAATGGTCATTGCTGGCTCTTCATCCGGTGCACTGTCAACTTGGATGAGTAGCGTTTTCCATGCCTGGTTGTCATATCTGCCTTTGAAGGTAGCCCTCAGCTGATGAAGCACCTGAGGAATAGACAAGCAATGATCAGGTTGGACAAAAAGGGCAACGATAAAGCAAGTCGCCTCATTGTCTACGATGGCTGCAGGGCCTTGATGATCTCCTCTGAATCAGCATTATCAGGAATTGTATTTGATGGGATGGAATCAGCTGGGAAAGTCACAAAGGGGAAGCCATAGGTGTGTGTTATGATGATGATGAGTTGGTCTCCAAGTTGGAGGGATCCATGAGCATGTTTGAACCTTGATCACTGTGAATAGTCAGGCTCCTAGCATGACGCCTGCACTGACAAGCAACTGACACGAGGTGTTGAAGGACATCCTGTTCTGGCATAGCAGCAGTGACAACTTCAGCCCTGCAATAAATGAAATTACCAAGGTGACATCAACAGCAAACACTAAAAAACTCCAGTGCTGGATTCCTGCAGCATGATTCAGTAGAGGTCGACGAATCTGCAGAAAATATGACAGTCAAATTCCCTGAAGTATGCATACATCTTTGCTCGGGAAGTGTATCGCCAGTTCCATCGCCTTGTGCCACAAAGCAATTGGCCCAGTTAGATTCAGGTCATAGTTTTTTTTGTTCGAACTCCTGCTGGACTACTTCACAAAATGGACTGCATTGAGGAATATGTCATAAAACCTTTTGCCATGACACCATGACACAGTGACACTGTGATGCCGTGATACGGTGACGCTGCGATATGGCGTTAAATCTGCATACATATAAAATATTTCGCATTTTTTTGTCAGTTGTGCCACCGAAATGAGGTTCTCATCGCCGCAATCAATCCTCAGCCTGACTTTCTGAGCGTTCGCACTCATGTTCTGACATCTCTCGCAACTTCCTCAGCATCCTCTGGGTGTCCTCTACAGTCACTGACGCTGTCGGTGTGGGCACTTCATCACTTGGCTCAACCCGCTCATCTGGAGTGTCTCTTGCTGAGTTTTCATTTTCCCCCTGCTCCAGACATTCCCTAATGTGATCCAATGGGTTCTCCAGCTCCTTGGGTCGGTTCCTTGGGTCCTCATCATGGGTGAACATTCCCATCATGTCCGCACTATCCTTGGTAAGTATCTTGTCAACACTTGCCAACCTTCCTCTCTCCCCCTTGAGCTTGACATACAGGGGTCTTCGTGGCCTCATCAGGTGGCTTGGGTGGTACTGGTGAGTCTCTTGTGACGTTCTCGACTCGTTCTGGGTGCTGATGGGTTTCTGTGGCTAACAATATCTGCGCGAGATCTTGGGTCTCACTGCGGGTGCCATTCGTCGCATCATCGCCGCCACTCCCTCGTCCGTCTTCTCAGCCCTCAGCTTCGTCTCCGCCTTCCCAGACTTCCTCCTCACCCACTCACGGCTTTGTCTGGGGGCTCCATGGGTGTGTCAGAATGACAGTCGTCATCACCCATCGTGTCCGCAGGGTCTTTAGATGTTCTCAGTTCATCTTTACCCTCTGTTGACTCTGGGTGGTTGTATGACAGGTCTCCTTTGCGCTGTCCGTGCTGGGTCTCTACTGGATTCAACATCCTCCTGGGGTGTACACAGTGCTGCCCTCGCCCTCGTCCTCACTCCTGACCCTCGTCAGCTCCATGTCGTCATCGTACCATATGGTGAGATTGCCGCTCCCCTTGCTTGACTTCCAGTCCTCCCCCTCGAGTGGCATGCTCTGAGAACCTCATTTCAGTGGCGTGACCGACAAAAAAACGCGAAATATTTTATGTGCAGATTTAACGCCATACTGCAACGCAGTGACACCATGATGCAGTGACACCATGAAACAGTGATGCTGTGATGCAGTGACACCGCAATGCAGTGATGTCGTGATACAGTGACACTACGATACAGTGATGCCACGACCCTCGTCCTTGCTCCTGACCCTTGTCAGCTCTGTGTCATCATCGTACCGGTACATACGGTGAGATTGCCGCTCCCCTTACTTGACTTCCAGTCCTCCCCCTCGAGCGGCATGTTCTGAGAATCTCATTTCAGTGGCGTGACCGACAAAAAAATGCGAAATATTTTATGTGCAAATTTAACGCCATACTGTGATGCAGTGACACCACAATGCAGTGACGCCATGAAGCAGTGATGGATGCAGTGACGCTGCGATACAGTGACGCCACGATACAGTGACGCTGCGACACTACAACATAGTGACATAGTAACCCCGCAACGCCACAACACAATGACATAGTAATGTTGTGACGCCATGACACAACGATACAATGACACTGCGACACTGTCGCGGCATTACAGAAACCCTAACCTGACAGATGTCATGGCATTGTGGTGTCGCGCGGATGCAGGGGTGGATCCATCATTACATATAGATAGGCCAGGATCTCCTCGAAAAGTGTACAGAAAGTGTACAGAATTTGCAAATGATCACCCAAGCATAAGGCCAAGGTTTGGCTAGAAATGGTACTGAAAATGTCTTAATGGTCGCTTACATAAGCCTCGGGTAACCCTAGGGTCTTGCTAGAAAGTGTACTCCTCACCCTAGTCACACCTCGTTTGAAAATGCAAAGGTTGGACACCTAGCAAAAAGCTCACCAAGGATACTATCAATGTCTTGGTAGAAAGCATACTCAAAGTATAGGGTAACCATAAGGCCAGGGTCTTGGTAGAAAGGGTGGGATGTCGATGTTGTGGTGTGGCATTGGCCATCATAGTCATCGTCATTGTATACTGGCATGATACCCACTGTGGTTCGAGTTACCCGTCCCCACAGGTATGTACCCGCGCAAGTACAGGTACAGGTACGGTACACTCAAAAGTACCCCAGGTATACCCATGCCCATTCCTATACACGGTTGCATGAATATGCGAAGGAGATGCTGGAGAGGTGTACCGAGGTACATATGCAAAGCTGAAAGCGGGCAAGGGCAAGGTGCAAAGGTAGAGGTCAAATGCCAAGATGGAACAAGGTTGAGATGTGTCAGTTGGAGACCTTGGGAGCAAGTGCCAATGAAGTCGAACACATGGAGATGGACAGCGTCAAGGAGGTTGAGGTTGGGACAGACGAGATGGAGTCCAGGGGCAATACAGATGAAGTCGAGGGCCAAGATGATAGATGAGGAAGTGGCAGCGATGGTGATGCCACGATGCCTGGAGGTAGTGGTGATGCCACGACACCTGGACATAGTGATGCCACAACGCTGTGATGCCATGACTCTGTCGCAGTGTTGCAGAAACCCTAACCTGACAGGTGTCGCGGTGTCACGGTGTCGTGTGGATGCAGGGGCGGATCCATCATTACATATAGATAAATGATAGACGAGGAAGTGGCAGTGATGGTGATGCTGTGTCGCCTGGATGTAGTGATGCCGCGACACCTGGACGTAGTGATGCTGCAACACCTGGACGTAGTGATGCCGCGACACCTGGACGTAGTGGTGATGCTGCAATGCCTGGATGTAGTGACACCATGACACTGCGATGCCGCGATGCCTAGACGTAGTGATGCCACGACTCTGTTGTGGCGTCACAGAAACCATAACCTGACAAGTGTCGCAGCGTTGTGGTGTTGCGTGGATGTGGGGGCAGATCCATTGTTACATATAGATAGATGATAGATTAGGAAGTGGCAGCGATGGTGACGCCGTGACGCCTGGATGTAGTGATGCCGTGATGCCGTGATGCCACGACTCTGTCGCTGCGTCACGGAAACCCTAACCTGATAGGTGTCACAGCATCACGGTGTCACATGGATGCGGGGGCGGATCCATCGTTACATATAGATAGGCCCCCTCGGATCAGATCAGACCTCACTTAGAGGCAACGTTCCACTAGGGTTGTGCTTCTCGTTCTGATGGAACAGTTCAGTAAGCGTTTGACATGTGAAAAATAGTTTGACCATTTTTGTTTCAAAGCTTCCCACCCCTTGCCATCAAATGATATATAAGAGGTGAGAGATTGTTGTATGATCAATTTGACCAAGGGCCTGATGAGTCTGACAACGAAACAGGGTGGAGTTTGGTGAGTTAAGTCTCAACTCCTGTTGCCCAGGTCATCATCGTCATGACGTCACTTCGCTCCGCCGCTCCTCCTCCCCTGGCAGCCCTGTCTGTTCGTTCATCACCCGTCCATCGGCGTCCGATTGAGCGCACTGCTTGCTTCGCTCATCTTGCCCGCCTTGTCCATTCAACTTCCAGTTAATCTGTGTTCGGTTGAGCATGGGTGCTCATGACCAAGACTTGGCTGTTGTCGAAGTTCATGTGCTTGCAAACAGAAGCACATATTTAGACAGCCATGTTTGTGCCTGCTATAGTACAACCGTACACGGCGCCTTCCTGCATGTCCTCCCTATGAAAGAGTCACACCTCGTCCACAAAAGCATTTTGTGCTCACCGAATGTATTGCCTGGTGACTTTTTGTCCAAACAGGATGCTGTCCATGGTATTTGCCATGCACGCCACAAACTTTGTCGCATGCACCCACAGACTTTATTGCACGCACTGCAGCCTTTGTCTTTGTTGCACATATCGTGGTCAATGCCGAGACCTGTCGACAACGGGGCAGATGCTATCTTGGTCATATGATCCTCAATGCCGGGAGGAGTGAGCAGGACAGGGCTCCTAAGCGATGTTATTGGGGAGCTTATGAGTGAGGTTATGAGACCCTTGTGACAACACGTTCTCAAACTCGCCCAGGGTGACGGGATCAATGTTAAGTTTCCACTCAAGTTACTGCCATGTCACCCTCTCTCCCATCCTCATCTGACCCTCCAATCTGAGAATCATTTGCCAACTCTGATTTGAATAACACTCCCCTTGCCTTTATATATGTCCCCATCAACCAGGTCCCCTCCATGTACCCGTGCCATTCCCACGTCCTGTAGCCAACTCTCGCCTTGTTGGGTACCATGCTGACCTAGATACAAGCGTCCGAACCTCCAGTACCTAGAATACAGGACCGAGACACCTCGTCCGTCGCTGTTCCTGACTGACTAGAAACAATCTTCTTGCCCTAAACCCACATCAATCTCTTGAAAAGGTCCGCCCACATTTTCTCCGTTCGACAACAGAACCATAGGAACACTTCCAGGCAGTCGCAGCATCTCCCCTCCTCCTTTGCTTTTTTCATCGCCCAGTTCGCAAACTCCCCTTCCCCGACTATTGACCCTCACAGCCCGAGATCCCTCACCATTTCCGCCCCCAGTTTTGGGCTCTGCCAAATGCAGAATGCCATCCTGAACATTATTTGTCCGAACTCGCACTTGCTTGAGCTTGTTAAAACCACCCTGTGACACGTTGGCGTTTCTCCTTCCATGTCCATTTCTTCCATAGTCCCACAACAGTAGCAATTAGTCATCGGCATGAATCTAATCAAACGTTTGAACTTGGGGTAGTTTCCTGCCTTCTGGTATACGTCACACCTCGGGAAGTGGTCTGGCATGATTTTTCCTCCTTGAATGAAATGATGTGCGCATGCTCCTTTCAGCGCCAGCATGTACATGTCCAGCTCCTTTCATCAACCCAGTTGACTCAGCTTCGTTTACTGAACCTCATCTGTCCTCCCAACGTGGCCCACCAGCTTTCTGTCCGATTCCTTCACTTTTATTCTGGCATACCTTTTTTGCATCAGCGGTCTACCCCTGCCTGCACACTGCCTCCTGTACAAGTGCCGTCTGCAACATTTCGTCAGTGTAGTCCTCATACAGGTCACTGTTCTGTGGCATGTTCATGAAGGGTGTGTCGACCTGTGAGCCCATGTCAATTCCGTCCATTCTGGGGCTGTATGCCTGTCGAAACCCACACCTTGTCCATCCTACTTGAGAGCAACTTGCTCTCCTCCTTCTGGAGCTTGCCATTCATTTCAGTGTTCCACTTCCTTGTTGACTTTCTTTCAGGGACTGGCCTTCTGGGGAATTCTACAGCCTTCAAAGCTGCCTGATGACCCTTGCTTTCCGGCTCACATATGTTGCACCGAATTTGGCCCGGTACATATGTATGTCTTGGCAGACTTTTGCTAGGTTTTCCCCCTCCATGTGTAACATCAGCTGATATACCTTGCATAGTTTCTGCCGAACCACTTCTCCGAGTTCTTTCAGGAATCTTGCATCATCCCTGTTCTTGAAACTCGGGCCTGCTCGCTCCTTGGTCACAAAGAACACATGCAATGGAGCCCCGTCCCATACCACTTACGCGATCGCCTGCACTACTGATATCAGGCTGTACGATGGCTTGAATATCACGACGAATCAGATGTTCAGTCTGTCCACTCTGACCCCAAACACTGATGTGCAGGCCATCACTTGCATTTCCCCCAAATCCCATCTCTTCATGTTCAATCCTTCGAAGTCTCCATAGCATTCGATGGCAGATGACTGTGAAATGCTTCTGCGAATTGCTCTGCTGCATGGCAAGATCTGAAGAAGACCAGCATCCTCTCCTTCCTTTTCAGTATTATGTAGTTCCAGCACACACGCCAAGTGATGCAGCCCAGCCGAAGTGAGTAGACTCCCAAGGCTGATCGTGTGGAGGCTGGTCTCAGGCTGGTTCGTCGGCGATCTAATGATTGACGTGTTGTTGCATTCCAGCATATACATCTTCAGCAGTCAATTCTCCAACAGAACTGGAACCGACCTGGAGAGCAGTATCACCGGCAGGTACATCCCGGACGCCTGGGTTGCGGTGGGGGATGCAGGCCCATGCCGAGCAGGCTGGACCACTCTTGACCCAGTCAGCGATGCTTCTCCATCGAATTATTTGAAAGGTGGGACAGGTCTTCCCTCTGCCCATGAGTGATGGTATAATTGCCAACGTCTACCTCGACCATGTGATCTGCGTCCTGTGCGAGCGCGTCGTTTGTGTACGCGAATGTTTCGTTCGGAGTGATGAATTTCCGACCCAACATCACCATCCCTTGCCAAAATTTGTTTGCTTCCTATCCACAGTCGAACAGCAGTTTGTTCAATCAGTGTAATTTGTTACATTACAGGTCTTCTCTTAATGATCCGGTGTGATAATAATGAATTTGGACACACAACTTAAAGGTTTTCTAGCTATTCACACCTCATTCGTCTCCTCTCGGAGTATCTTCAAAAATCCTCTTCAGCGCAGGGGAAACCGGATATGTGTGCTGATCAAGTTGCTGGCTCTAAACACATATTTCTTCCAGTGTCTTTCTTTCACCCAGGAGGAATACCACTTGCAAATTCTACAAGTCATTCTTACCTCAAATCCTTTGTTTTGCACATAAAAGTTGTGAGCCATCAGTTGACAACCTCGTCTTCCACAATCATCAAACTCCACGCCCTAAGGACACATCGGCAGGAAATGGAACACGATCCTTCTTGATACCACCTTGAACTCCTGCTCCTTGTATATGACAACGACAGAGTTGCCTTCAGCGAGCAGCAGGTCATGGGATACTATGCAAAGTATTGTATCCCACAGTCCCTGAGTCTTGTCTAACCCAATGCATTCCATGATTTGGCTGAACACATTGCGGACATGACTTGGGAATGTGGAAGCTCTGGCAAATCCTATGATGAAATCGAACACCCCTCTGGGTCAGACAGTCAGCCAGAGATGCCATAGCTTAAGTGGAATGCTCCACGTACTTGGTCATGAGGCCCTTCACGTCTGCGAAAGGATACTCCAATTTCAAGACTGCAGAGCACGTCGACAAGAATAGGCCCCTTCAACCTCCCCTCTCATAGGCCAAGTCGTCGTACCAGGACCTCATTTCTAACGGTTGATCTGGCCACAAGCTGGCGACTAGTACTGCGTTCAACTCCATCGCTCCAAGCAGGTCTTTTCCTAAATACAACTGCACCACGTCTGATGTCAGTCCCTCACTTTCCTTCACCCACTTCAATTTCCTGTACCTCTCGCTGCAATGCATGTTGAGAACCACAAACAAGTTCACTGGCAGTTTCAACTGCATGGACCTGCGGAGGAATTCCCACGCGTCCTCCTCCAGGTCTGACCCTTTTGACCAGAACTTTGCTCTCGTCTTGGCCTTTAAGTAGCACAGCTGAAAACGTCTGGGTCAGAGTGAGGTCTAGCGCTCGAGCTGAGCAACTCACGCTCTCACTCGCATTCATATAATGCATTTTCATGTCAAGCTCCAATGAGTCTTGAAGATAACGGTCGGGAATGCTCAATTTGGTGAAGACCATGACCAGCATTGGCCAGGTCAACTTCAACCATTTTCTTCCCAAATAACCTATGAAGTCGTACTGTGCAAACATTAGCTTGGGGGGATGAAGTGACGGCAAAATCAGCTCGCCTGCAGTCCCCTGTTCCCTTCCTGATTTGGCACCGTTTTTCTTCCAGTTCTGCAGGTCGCATATCACACAATGAAATGAACCTCAGCTTCACAAGGTCCCAAGAAGAATGCACCCTGTCCCATCTTCGTTAGTTTGCTCGCACATGTAAGCACTGCAGTTGATGCACTGCAGCATTCCATCTCCCATGTGGCCGCCGCAGAAGTTGCAGTATGCTTTTTCTGCAACAAGCGGCTCCTCCTGCGAGGACATCGACTCAGTGGCATCGCTATCGGAACCTATGTATATTTAGCCCTTTTTATCTCCATATACAGCCATGAGAACTTTACTTGCAGTTTCCAGACAAAGACCCTTCTCCGCTCTCTGTATACTCGAATTCGTTGTCCAAAGTGCACCTTTTGCGTTTCTGTGGTTGGTTCAGTGGCATTGGCGACTTTTTGGTCGGATTCAATAGAAAGTATGGATGTGGAGCAAGTCGGATGCCGTAGGACTCAATATATAAAGGACGGGCCATGTGTTCGGCAAGAGGACAAAGCAGAGGTGCCTTTTGTATTATTTTCAGTGAGGTTACTGAGTGCATTGACTGAACTTCAGCTTTCACGCTTGGTTTGAAAGGCATAAACGAAGAAATTATATTCTTTGATCGTTGCACTGCAGAACTCTGCTAAAAAGAAATTCTAGTGGATATCACCCAGTGTGGGTATGCTTAGATACAGGGGGCGAGGTCGGCCTGCTACGAATTTGTTTACTTTGACCTGCCAAGAACATTCCCCATGTTGCATTCGAGGACTTTTCGATATTCTCAGCTTTCGATACATTCTATGCACCTCCATCGCTCTCACCCATTTGTTTCCTGAATCACTGTGTTTCTGGACAATGGAACTGATGGCATTCCTGAGTTACATGCAGCATATGTACTTTGTGTGATCTAAGCTTTACCCTCAAATTTTCGTTCCTCTACAAGCTTCTTTTTCCTTGTTAGACTAACAAAGATATTCTGAAGTTCTAGTGAGAGTGGGTACTCGTGCCAGTAGACTTTGGGCGACATTCCGCTTAGCCTTTTTATCAACCCGTCTAGGTTGTTCAATTTCAGCGTCGCCGAGCGCCATTCATAGAGCCTGCAAACCATATAGACGCCACTGTCATTACATATCGCAGATGCTAAAATTGTAGGGAGAGGGGTTGCAGCCCTCTTTCCCACAAGCCAAGAACTCGACTCCCCACACTCGCATCGGTAAGGAATGGAGGCCTATGTGTCTCGCCTTCACCTCTCCGCCCCTTTCCCTATAAATTAACACGACGCTGTTCTACTGCAAAAGGTTGAGGTCTCTGCTGACCACGTGCGAGATCATTTCCCAGACATAGTCAGTTTTGTCAACCACGATTTTCTCGATCACCTGGCTGATCGTGTTCTTCACCTGCAACGAGATGGTGGAATATCCTCCAAATCCGAGCACGAAGTTGAAAACATCCCTATGTCCGTGGTCAATATCTTGCTCGCCTTAGATCTATCTCCAAGCAAACGAACCTTTCCACGAGACTCCTCATGTCCTTGAAGCCTTTCTGGGAGTGCATCGCAGGGCCACAGGTGGCTAGCACGAGGCCCCTCCACCCTCCTCAATGGAACGGACAGTCCGAGTACCACTCCTTCTTCTCCGGCGGTACGAACAACCTCGCCGATTCTGTGGAAAGCTTCATTCACTCAAGGAAAGGAACACCGCAGACTTCCGAAATGATCTCGCTCGCATGTGCAGTCCTTACTGCGGTTTTTCCTCCTGTCCATTGCAGTTCTCTGGTGAAAATGTCCATGTGGGTATCGATAACGAGGAATACATTCACGGGAATACCAGAGGAGTGGGATCGGTCGAGAAAGATGGTCCTTTTCTCCATTTTCTTCAATGCCACATGCTGACCCCCAGCCTTCATCTGCATGTCGATTATCTCCAGCTGTTCAAGTCTTTTTCAACGAAACTAAAAGGAAAACACAAACAACTCACATTTTCTTTTGCACGAAGATAGTGGTGCCAGAATTCGAGATTCAAGGATTCAGCAAGCAGTGTTTCAAAACTAGTTGACAGGGTCATGTTTACGAGCACGAGTGGCCACGTTAGCTTCGCCCGCCTTCTTCCACCATAT
>JBBPJX010000088.1:0-28814 GCA_038088955.1 Neotropicomus parvogracilis
CAGGTACGGGAGGTTCAAGGTACTACTGATTGAACCCGGAGGAAGCTGAGTTCGTTCGACAGAGTTTATCAATAACCAAGCGATTTTTATATAGCGGATATCAAACTTTCGTGCTTAACCCAGTGTGATCGCTTTTATTGAACTCGAGCAGCATCATGACAATGAATGAGCTCCGCTGAACCCACCCGTTCTCTGGGATGTGCCAAATCATTTGCAGCCAAGGACCATACGTGTGAGAAAAAAAACTCGCGAAATGACGACTGGGTGAGGATGCGGAGAAATTGAAAACCCAAGCTGTGAGTCCGTGTCCGTTCATCACCCAGATCGAACTCGAAACCCCATTTTCAAGCAGAGCCATTTCTTCAAGACCTCAGCGGCGAATTACGCCCGGTCCCACCACTAACGACACCACCGATACGACGACGACCATGGAAGACGACGTTGACATGGATGCACCCCAAATCTCCACTCTGCCCCAGGCTGAGGCTACACCACCACCCTCGCGCGGTTCAAAGTTCCGAGTCAAGTTGTTGGTTGGCGACAAGAAAGGCAAGGGGAAGTCGTCGCCTCCGAGCGTCCCCGCTGCCGCGCGAAAGGGCGTACCGCAGAACCAGGGTCAGCCGCAGCACCGAAGCGAAGACGAAGTTGACGAGGAAGATGAAGAGGACCAGCTGATCGATGATGACGAACCAGCCCCGTCCATCTCCGCGCCAGTTGCCAGTGTACCAACAGGCACGAAGCGCAAAGCACCACCAAAGAAGTCGTCACGTCCCCGCAAGAGCGACAAACTGGACAAGGAGGATAAGAAGCCCGACGGCGAGTCATTTCTTTACGTCGCCATCCGTGGACTAAACTACCATTGCTAATAGAACCTCGAGAACCCCCAGACATGGACGGGCAGAGCGTCAGCACAGCCGCTCCGCCCGAGAAACCGCCACCCAAGAAAAAGGCAGCACCTCGCAAGGCCGCGGCCCCGCCAAAGCCTAAAATCAAACTACCGCCAAAGTATGTTCCCATTCAACTGTCCAGACGACGGCCTTACAGATCTCTCGCACAGACCAACGAAGACCCTGACAGTCCCTCCTGTGGAAGACACCACGATGAGCGAGCGTGAGCAAAGATCGTGACTGTAGTTGCCATGTTCTGAAAACATATTCCAGCGCACACAGTCACGGCTCCATCTTCACCATTACCCATTTCACGCGTTCCGTCGCCAGAGCCCGAGGAGGTCGAGCCACCACCACCTCCACCTCCTGAACAGCAAGAAGAGAGTATGCCACTTCCTTTGCCCGTGTATCCTCTCCCCTCGAAACCTTTCCCGGTCCAGCCACCCCCAAAGATCGGAACGGGGTTTGCACCTGTGCAACCTTTGGATCGAAGCGGTGCCAAAGTACGCCAGTGGAGAGTTGCGAATCGCGAGATCCGAGGCATTGCGGGTGGCCGTTGGTTTGCTCGCTCGTGGGTCGGTGACAAGGAGTCGGAGTTTGCGACCACGATTGCGACAGCTTCAGCAGCAACCACTGCAAAAGTTGCGGATTCAGACAAGATTGCTGTTCCGAAATCAGTCACTTCTATATCTGCACCTGCACTGGGCAAGGCTGGCAAGTCCAAAGGGGCCCGTGGCTCTGCGGCAATATCAGCAGCGCCCTCTCGTTCAGGGTCTATCGTGCCAGAGCTACATACCCCTAAGGCACCCACAAAGATGCGTAATATTATAACTGGTCCTGCATCGGAAGCTGGTGAAGAGCCCGAGACTATTGTCACGGAATCCCGTACTGTACCTACGGTGTCATAGACACGATTTTTGTATTCCTTATTGGTTATCGTTTTGATTACTACTTTGGGCTAAACCGCCACTTCGTTCTTTCAATGACATGTGGCCGAGGCAGGAAGTACATATGAAGTTCTCCAGCAGAACACTAACGAGTACACATTCGTCCAAACTCCCGCGACGAGCTTTACAGTCTTCTCGGACTGGTACTATCCAGCGCCACCTCAGCGTTGATACACGCTCGACTTCTTCCTCAGATTCTTCAAGTGTGCAGTCGTTTCACAATGACCCATTCACGATCCTCTTCTGTGGACGCGACTTGTTCTCGTGTGCAGTATTCAAGGAGGTCTACAAAGCAAGAGGTGAGCTTTTCTACGTCCAGACACGTCAACGGTGCGTAAAATTTGGGTCCATGTCCATGACATGCCTTTTGTAGTCGGAAGCTGTCCCCTCTTTGGACAACTGGGCTACTGGGTCTTTACTATACGCGCAGTTCGCGATCGTGTCTCCTTTAAATCACAACTTGAAGCAGAGACTAACTATGTTCCGTACAAACAGATGTTTGGGACAGTCTTTACATTGTTACGAATCCCGACGTTAAAATTGGCCGCAGGGGTTCACGATTAGACGTATGTAGGTTCGAGGTTATACACTTTTAATCTAATCCACGTCTGACCAATGGCAGCACCGCTCAAAACGGTCGGGAAATCACTGGGCGTGCCAGTGCACACAATACCGGAAGATAAGGTTGCTTTCAGAAAGTGGCTTGTAAGTCTGCTGTTTTCTGTGCATTGGCTACACGTACACAGCGGTTTTTTCTGATAGCCTCCACCTCCTTTTACATTACCTCCCGACGATTCAGGCTGCCGAGATGCTTCACACCTTCTCGTTACAGCTTCGTTCGGCCGAATTCTCCCTGCGTCCATTCTTCGCCTTTTCGCCAGCACCCGACGACTGAATGTCCATCCGAGTCTGCTTCCGCAATACCGTGGACCTGCACCAATCCAGCGCGCATTGATTGCTGGAGAGCGAGAAACGGGAGTGTGTGTGATTGAGATGGGGGAGGTTAACCGGAGAGCAGGCAAGGTAGTGGATGCAGGTGGAGTTTGGGGAGTGGAACAGATGGTGAGTAGCCGGTTGTTCGTTAGCCAAGTTGATGGCGTCACAGTGTGTTCCTTGACAGCATGTACCCAAAGGTGCCGATTTCCTTTACATGCAGGAGGTTCTTGCTTCGTTGGGCGGAAAGCTTCTGGTCCAAGTCCTTCGCGACATGCTTTCAGGAAGGGTGAAGTTTTTTATTGTGTTCTCGTTGGAATGTTGATCTTCTGAAACCGTGAGTTCTAGGCTAAATGCAGACCTCAGGAGGGAGTGACGTCGACCACTGCTCATGCTCCGTTCATCACAGCCAGAGACTCGGACATCAACTTTGCATCTCAGACAGCCCTTGCGATCACCCGACTGGAATGTGCCATCGGGCATCAACGTAGTCTCACTGTAGCTGCGGCTCTCCCGGATGGACGAGCAGTGGCGATCACGGGTTTACAAGCGATATCAATGGAACCTGAATCTCCATCGTCTTCTGGGACCAAATGTCCAGGTACCGCGTACTATTCACCTGCGCTGCGAACGTTGGTCGTAAAGTGTGCAGAGGGGACGTGGCTAAGCGTGGAGAGGCTACAAACACAGGATAGGGCGATACTGGAGGCAAAGGAGTGGTGGAACGGGGTGAGGGGGATGGGATTGGTCGAGGATGGCCTGTTCAGGTTTAGCCCTGTAGTGATGCCGTGTCACGCGTGACATTGCTAATTCGAGGGCCTTTCGCAGCAAAGTAACCCGTACAAGCACATTGCAGCTGCAGCTTGTCCTCCTCCTTGGCGTCGCTGGAAATTCAGTGTGATCCGCCGCGCGTTCGAGGTACAATGTCGAACAAGACTGTAGCTGTGAAGGTTGTGGACGCCAAGTCACACGCCGGCGGGACATCCACCAAAACTGGCGAACGCGGTGAGCCTCGCAGCTCGACTGAACCATTTATGCAGGAATAACACCCAACTAGCAGCGGCCCAGCAGTCATTCTCTTCTGATCCCAAGTATAAGAAGTACACACAACAAGTTGAAAAATGTTTGAACGCCTTCGACAACGTACATGAATGGGCAGATTGTATAGCGTTCCTGAAACAGCTACTCAAGGTGCGTATGCAGGTGGGTGGGCAAATCTCGATGGCTGATTACTGGGTGTAGACGTTCCAGTCATACCTCCAATTCAAAGAGATCCCGCACAAACTCATCGTAGCCAAACGGCTCTCCCAGTGTTTGAACCCTGCCCTACCGACCGGGGTGCATCAACGTGCTCTTGATGTATACATCCACATCCTTTCGGTTCTTGGGGTATGTGACTTGTCTCTAGATAACTCCGTATCCTTATCTGGGGGGATGTTAGACTGAGGGTCTGAAACGCGACCTTCCGATCTGGTCCTCAGGGTTGTTCCCATTCTTCGAGTATGCGTCCACGTCAGTGAAGGTCCGATAAAGTTTTTACTTTTATGCATTTGGGGTCTTGCTCACAAGCTGGCCAGCCTGCCCTGCTCAACATCTACGATACGTATTATCTACCCCTCCAACATGATCTGCGGCCTGTGATGAAGTCGTTCATTCTCGCCCTACTTCCTGGACTCGAGGAGGAAACAGGTGAATTTTTTGATAAGGTATGAACTCTTCTGATGACCCATGTGTTGTATGACTGGATCACGAATAGGTGCTAGGTCTTTTGGACCGATTATCGGGGACAGTATCACCGGTATTCTTCTTGCAGAACGTTTGGCTCGTCATGATCACGATGCCATCTGCTCGGGGTACGGCGCTCAACTTTTTGTCACGACGGTTACCCCGGCAGCACGCTGATGAGGGTGAGTAGAGGATGAATACAGCGCCTCCCTGTCGCTATAATCGTTTTAGACATCACTGCAATTGTCGGGCGCGATATCGGTTTGATGATTAGAGCGTTTGCGGCTGCGCTGGAAGATGATAATCTTTTGGTCCGCAGGAGTGCCTTGGACATGTTGTTGCAGACAATGCGTATCGATAGCGCAGCTATTAAACGAGCGAAGACCGAAGACACGGCGATACTCATGAAAGCAGCTATTAGTGTCGTCTTGAGGCGCGACTTATCCCTGAACAGGCGGCTATTTACTTGGTTACTTGGCCCCGATGAGAAAAATGAAGCACAGTCCGCATATCTTCGGCAGCATGCATTGCAACTTCTGAGCTCTACGCTGAAGGTGAGAGTTCTGCGTAGCGCTGAAGCACCTCTGACTTTGCTATTAGAACGAGATGTTTACCCCCTCTGGAGAGTACTCTGAGTCGCGCCCTTTCAAGATCTTCATATCCCTCCTAGACAAGTGGGAGATAGGCTTACCGCTCACCGAAGCCTTGATATACGATGCCCTCAAGGCCATCCACCAGCATATGGCAGCCGAATCAGAGACGAAAGAAGACGTATGGTTTTGCCAATCTGTTATCTATTCTGTTGACGTTTTATTGTGCAGATTGCTATGACAGCAAGCACTTTGCTGGAAGCTGTGGAACCCAGCATACTTTGGAAGCATTTGCTCAAAGGCATATTAGACGCTATCAACTCTAGTCAACCTCAACTCGAGGTATGACAGAGGGATGCATTTTCGCATTTTCACTGATACGGTAATTTTAGCCAATCGCTCTCACCCTATTCCTTCTCCGCTCCCTTCCCATGCAAGACGAGGAAGTGAGAAATATTCATCTACCTGTGGTTTTTGCCACCTTGATGGAGAAACTACTGGTGAGGACTCAGTTGCCTCAGCTTTGCACATCTAACTTGGACCAGGTCCATGTCCAGGAGGATTCATCCCATGTGGTCTCACCCGCAGTGCGAGAGTGTTTCGTACTTCAAGATGAAATATTGCAACATCTCTCACCGGAAGCCTTGCAGCAACGCCCCAAATCGGCAGATTCGTTACAGGAACCGACCCTCAGCCCTTTAGCATTTGGTTCAGCTTTTTATGGTCTGGATGTCCCCAAATCCGTCTCCTGTAACCATTCAGCCACGCCTCTAGTTTCCGTTGTTGAGCATTTATTTGCGTTCAGTCAGATTTGTGCGCAAGTCGCTGTTCGACAACGAGATGTCAGTTCATATCTGAGGACATCATACTCGCACGTTCTGTCGTTACTTGATAAACTCATCGAGTTAGTTGGAAATCCTTCTGACACTTCGCTCGAGATCTCCTGGAACCCGTCTAGCTGGGTGAGCGATGTTCTAGATAGTCTGGATGTCGAGGTCAGATCCATCCCGCCTCTTCCGCCTTCTAGGCTCAGCTTCATTTTCAGAACATCGATTTTAATCTGGTGGACAGTTGCATATCTGTTCTAGTGTTACTTCAGCAGTCGTCTAAATTCGTCCCAAAGTTAGTGCCTGACAAACGAGTAGTCAGCCGGATGGTAAAGAAGGTCCGTAGGGTTTCTGTCGTTCGCTCCGGGCCATCTTGACCATATTTGCAGCTCTTCACGTTTCTTCATCTGGATTGGACAACTTGCCATGTTCGTGCCGTTAGTCTGGTGTGGACATTGGAATCGTGCACCGGCCACCATTTCGTCGAGTCCATTATCGCTCAGAGTATGAGTTCTCTAGAACCCCGCATCGCTCACGACGCCTTTGAAGCGTTTGGTGTATTGTGGAGATTAACGGGTGATTTCAACCTTGGACGAGTAGGAGAAGATACTGAATTGCGATTGTCTTCAGATGACGACAATTTTCCTGGATTCCGCTTAAAAGTTCCATTGATGATTATCCTGGAGTCGCTGAAGCACGATTGTCCTGCCTCGCGTCGAGTCGGCGAGACTTGGATGAGATGCAGCTTGAGATCTTACATACGGTATGTTTTGCGAGTGCTGTTTTCTGTGTGCGATGGTGCTTATGGAGATCCTCCAGGATACTGGAGCCACTCCTCTACGACTTACTTGATCCTAAACTTCAACGAAAGCCTACTGTGGTAAAAATAAAAGGCAAAGAAATCCGAGGGTACATTTATGAGCAAAAATTCGATCAGCGTTATGTCCACCACCTCCTAGAGATCCTACATTCCATCATCCAATTCGGAGGGCAAGGACTCGCAAAGACCGCCCGAAGTACTCCAATTAACCGGATCCAATACCAGCCACTAACACAAAGAATGGAAACTGGTAACTATCCTCCTGCTTCATGTTTTTAGGTATATTTATCGTTCATTAGCGCTCTTCGATCCAAACGCCAGTTTTTTGGACATAATGATCGAACTCCTGTCAAGGTATTCACCTACGCACTTGCGAACCCTCTTCATTATTTCCTTATCCCTGCGTAGATTCATTCAGTCAGAACCGAAAGAGCAGAATGCGCCAACAGTGGAACCTATGAATACCCGGATACAGTCGGTGTCCATCGATATCTTGCAAGCCATCGTCGCTCGTGGAGAGGTCGATCATCTTTCTCTCGAGACACTAGAACCGATTATCATCGGAAAACTGTACTTCTTCGTTCATCTAAGGCACCTTGACCTCCAGAACAAGCTCCTCCGTATTCTTCATTCGCTGATTTCAGCTTCCACGGCTTACATTGCTCAGGCGAACGCAGAAGAGCATGGTAGTTCCGAAGGTTCACTCACTTCTGGAAAGAAAGCATACACAGTAAACTCCCTTTTGACGCATACACTTATGGATGGAATTGTCGTGCCTTACAATCGACCTGTACAACAACATTGGCTCGACTTCGTCTTGATGGCAATCCCACAATTCCAGCCAGCACTCCAAGGGGTGATTCCTCCCTTGGCTGATTGTGTCTGCCGACAGCTTCGATCACTCCTGAACAATGCGGTTCGAGTCAACCGGCCGGGTTCCCCGGGCACAATCACAGGCGTTGCGACCGATGCAGAGTTCGTCACGCTACTCAACACGTTAGAGCGACTACTTGTCTTGGGTTTAGCGAACTATCCCGAAGTGGCCCAGCTGGATGATGACAATCCAACACAAGAGAGGACTGGAGAAAGTAGTGGGATCCTCGGCTACGTCTCGAATGTCTTTACTACTGATACTACATCGCCCTCGGAAGACCAGGCTACAGTGAGCCTCTCACCCTCACCCGGCTAGTTGATTCTCATATTAATTGTGCAGGTCCGCTCTCCCGGCTTCCGTTCGCTCAACGACGGCGTTCGCGTTTTGTTCGCGATATGGGTTAATTTCATTTGGACTAGCCCAGCTTCGAAGCGTTCCGAAGATGATTCGCTTGCAATGATCTACAGTCGAACTCGTGGCCGTTGTCGAAGGGTGCTCGAATACCTCTTCCGGGCTTACTCTACAGAAGTTTTGGAAGGAGTGGTCAGTTGTTGGGACCGTGACCTCACGCTTCACTCGATGGACCCCAAACTGGCTGAAAGCGCCGCGTTTGAACTGGTCGATGTTCTTATTGCAAGTGCCCACTCTGCTGTGCACATGATATGTGAGAGCATAGTTATCCGCTCATCAGGTGGTTCTGAGAGAAGCCGGAGATATGTGAACCCCGAGGTGTAAGCGCAGCCAACAAGTGTTCCGCGTGAAGACTAATAAATTCGCTTGCAGGTCTGATGTCACGTTATTCAAGTTCTTGGAGCAGTACTTATCGCGACTAGAGGGACCCCTGGCGCTTCAGGTTTGGGGAAGATTCATGCAACTGGCAAAGGATGTTGCTTCCAACATTCGGGAGTTCCGTGCGCAAGTCTATCTGACCCTAAGGTAGGAAAGGCATACAGTTTACCGATTGCAGAATTCACGGTGATGTCGTAGGTGTCTTTGCGTATTAGGTGATAAAGTCACGCAAACCACGGCCATGGATGACAAGCGAATCAAAAAAGACCTGCAAGAGACTTTTGGAAAGCTTCTAGACGCATGTGTGGCTTTCGTCGGTCGAACTACGGAACCCTCGAGTTGGATTCGACGCACGACAAAGGAGTCTTTGATGAACGGCAGATCATCACCGGCACCACGCGGAGGTAAGGAAAGCTCAACGAGGGGATCTTTCTGTTTGCTAAGATAATGCCCAGTCGCAGATCTGAGGACGAACGAGAAAGCTAGCTCTAGCGCGGCGTCGCTGCAAGAGAATTCCAAGCCGATGTGGGGAAGTGAGCTACCGTCCCAGGTCAGGACATGCCTTGGCAATGACAGGAGACATGGCACTCATGTCTGAACAGATCATTGACTTTGTTGCCACTTCTGCGGTTCCTAACCTGAGAAAATTCCTCACGGACAACGACAAGGTGGCAAGCGCCTGCAGTAACATTATATACTACATCATCAACCCAGCTCTAAAGGGGAAGTCGCGGTAAATCATTCTCCTTCGACCAGCGACAACAGCTAACCTGTACACAGTCCATTGGATTTGGATGGCGCAGTGGTCGATATTGTCGTGGAACTCACGAAGCTACCTCCCGCACTCAAAGTTTGGCGTACACCGGTCTCCGATATCCTATACGATAGTCGGTTCTTCCAATCCACTTCTACGGTTGCTCCCAAATGGAAGCCAATTGTCAAGGCCCTGTTTGACTCGGATAAGACGTCATTTGGCGAGCTGCTAAGTATGTTGTCTTCATATTGTCCTCGTTGTTACTGAACCTTTCTAGGTCGTATTGCTACTGCGCCATCTACCAACATCTTCGTCAACCGGGAAACCGAGATGCTGGCTCGGTCTCTCAACTTACGACGGCTGTCTTTCGTATTACTCGTTGGGGAGAAGAACCACTTCTTGACCCAGTTACCCAGCGTCCAAGAGAAGTTGGTTGACACCCTGCGTAACGTTCCGTCGTCTATAGTGCAGAGCGAGGTGTTCTTGTGCATCCGTGTGTTGCTCTGCCGCCTTTCGGCGCATAACTTGACCAGTTTCTGGCCGGTCATCTTGACCGAACTGGCAAGTAATCCGCTCGATACGTTGAGACGCTCACTCACCAAATCCAACAGTATCGGATATTCGAACAAATCATTGTTGCCGTGCCTGCTGATGAGTCCGAGGATCTTCCTCTGATTCTCTCTGCAAGCAAGTGCCTGGATTTACTCCTTACTCTCCAAACCCCCGAGTTCCAAATGTACGTCTCGTGCGCTCGTTTAGATGACCTGAATTGCTGACGCGCTTTAGACACCAATGGATGTTCGTCACTGACACGGTCGACGCGGTGTTCCGCCCAGATGATTGGAACCCGGAAGCCATGTTCGATCAACTCGCTGAAATCGTCGGCAGCCTTCCTGCCCCGGACGCTCGGGTAAGTACTGCATAGACTCTTTACCTTTTTACTCTCGCGGACGCATCGACTGACCTTGCCATCCTGCTTTGTAGGACCGCACGCGATCAAAGAACGGCCATGTCGCGTTCCCGTCCGTCGGTTTCCCATCATCGTTCGCTGAGTCACACACAATGCGACGGCCCATGTTGAGCGCGCTGCGACAGATCGACTCCGTTCGCGATCTGAGAGCCTTTTTCTCTCATGTGAGCATCTCGACATACGAGAGCGTGTATGCCAGCGGGGGAAATATCGACTGGGAAGCCGTGGAACAAGGCCTATTGGACGACATGTTTGATGGCCGGTAAATCAATGACCACGCATGGTCGGCCAGACTCGTTCACTACATTCTTCTAATGTCTTCTCTGGTGTTTCTGTCTCTATTTTCTTGCAGTGATATAATTCTTGATTCGACTTGTGGAATGCAAAGCAAATACAAGCATGGAGGGTATAGAAATGTGTGCGATTTCAGGCTATAACACAGGAGCGCAAGTGCATCAAATATCGACAAATGAGCATCACCATCAAAAGTCGCCCCAACTACGCTTGAATTTGTACTGCATACGTTCCTAGATGTTAGCGGTCCATCTACGCCTCGCTCAGCTATGGGTTATCCCCGTACCTTGTATGGTAGATTTTTCCTGTGAAACGGCGGTGAGCACGCGCCGGTCCCGCCAAAGACAACAACACCGACCTCATCTTCTCGACTGGTGACTTGGGCTGCTTGTAGCCCTGATCGCCAGCACCCCATTCGGGCTGGTTTTCCGTCTCCTTGGAGATATCCTTGTATTTTTCAGCAGGGTCCTGCTTGGGCGCGCCTCTCACTATCTTGGGTCTCGTCAATTCTGGTTTTGCTGGGGGTTGCTCGTGTGCTTGCAGGGCCTCCTCGACGGTGATACCTTGGAATTTGGCCTCGCGTTCGGCTTCTGCACGTTCAATCCCTTCATGGTGGGCAAAATGCTCAATATCTTCGGGATGGTTGTAAGAGTCATCCGTTTGCGTTTCAGGCGTCGAATGGAATTGCTCTATGGTGAATGGGACGCGGGTTGGGGGCTACGGGTTGACTAGGTCCAAGGACGTACCTTCGTGGTGGAGGAAGAACTCTGTCGCAAGGACGCATTGTGAGCGTTCCCGGGGCGTGTCGACACGATTTCGAAAAACACGTACCGCTCTCGACGTCATAGTGATGCCCCTCGGCACCAATGTCATCAAAAGAAGGAAGACCCTCGAATCCGGCTGCCTTGAACTCCTCGGGGGACACCTTTCCATCGCCGTCCTTGTCCATCAACTTTAGGACGGTGTCGACGACGTGGTCCGCCTTTTTCTGGTGTTCGAGCTCATCCTGGAAGGCGTGGGATGGGCGGTCGTACGCAAACCGGCTGAGAGGAAGTCTTACTTTGGATTTCTTTTGCGAGTAAATGTGGTGAACGCCGTAAATGGCTTCTATTTCTTCGCGGTCCCACATCCCATCCCTATGGGCCAAACATCATCAGCACACATGAGTAAGACAAGCCGCGCGTATGTCTCACTGGTTCAGGTCGTGCAGCTGGAAGAAGCTCTCGAGGTCGAACGAATCGCTACAAATCCGGACATGTGCATGAGCGCCGGGCTCTCCAAGGAGGGAAGACACACATGTGATGTTCGGTAGCCATCTGTGCGGGGATGAAGAAGTCAGAACGCGATGCAGGCCCGAAACCGGGACAGGGACATACGTGACGGATGGCATAGTCAGCGCCTGCGAGCTTCGCGTTCTCGCCGGCGTTGTTGCCGTGGTCACCGTGCGCGGCGACGAGGACTGCGAAAAGGAGGGATATTGCCGCCAAGGGTTGCATGAGGGAGTCGCAGTTGGAAAGGTAAGCTACTGGCAGCCTAACTTGCCTTGTACAACTGGACGGACCCCGAACACCACCTACTGCGAGGCAGGCCAAAGAGATTTAGATTTAATATGTGCGTTCAATAAGTACTATGCATCGGGTCTCTATAATGTCCCCGTCACGTCAAAATGCGATTGCAAGTCGTGGTTGCAGTTCCGAATCTCTGCCTGCACGGTATCCAAGGGGCGGTATACTTACCATGATCGCCTGACGACGCCATCCGCCAAAGCCTCCAAAGCCTCCCTTGCCTCACTCGCGGGAAGTATGTCAAGCACTTCCCTCGCCTTTTCTGCATATGCTCGTGCGAGGTCACGAGTGCGGGAGACGCCAGAAGACGCATGGATCAAAGATAAAGCCTGTGTGGGAACGTGGTTGGCAAAAAGCATATAAAAGGTAGATACAACGGACTCACTTGTTCGACATCTCCATCATGCTTGAACTGACGAGCGATCAAGGGTTCCAACTCGGGATACTCTTCAGCGGCGTACAGCACTGGACCGGTCGCAAGGCCGAGACGAAGATCTGCCCCCGAGCCTGGCTTGCCAAGCGCCGCCGAGGACGAGAAATCCAGGATGTCGTCAACAAGCTGGGAACGCGTCAGTCTAGGTTGCATCCAAATGATGGGAAGCCCACCTGGAACGCAATGCCGAGGTTCCGCCCGTAGGCATACGCGACCTCCTTCCAGATCTCACCGTCTTTGCAACCGCCAAGAACGACAGCGGCTCGCGCACCTTTTGCCATGAGCGACGCGCTCTTGAGATATGTCTTCCTCAAGTACGTACGCCACCTATCCGAGTATGGGACCTCGTCGTGCAAGGGCTGCGCGTGAAGATTTGACAGGTCGACCTCGCCAGACGATAGCGAATCGACGTTGGTCCTGGCGCCCGTGCCTCTCATTTGCAAGATCTCTCCTTCGGCAAGGTTGGTGATCACGCTGGAAATCAACTCGACCACCTCGAGGTCATCGAGCCGAGAGAGGGCAGCACTAGCTCTGCCGAGCAAAAAGTCGCCGCCGAGGACGGCATGCTTGTTGCCAAAGGCAGCCGGCGCAGAGGGGGCACCGCGTCGGAGGTCAGACTTGTCGATGACGTCGTCGTGGAGGAGAGATGCTACGTGTATCATTTCGACGATCTGAGCGAGACGCCGTTGGGTGGGGAGGAGGGTATGTGCTAGCTGGGGCAATGAGACGGCAGAGTCAGCGCAGAGTGAAGGGGGCGGTGAGGGGTAGGTGACCATTGGGGGAGGCCGGAGGTCGAAAGGAGAGTTGAACGACGCGGTGTGGTCCGGCATGGAGGGGTTGAAGTCGTTGAGTACGTCCGGACGCGAGAGGGGGGCATCGAGCTGCTCGGGACTGAGACGAGAATGTTCTGCGGACCAGAGTCTGAGGGGGAAAAGGGAACCAAGACCGTTCGTTGCGCGAGAGAAGAGGAGGACGAGGAGGGGGCGGAGCTGTTTTGAAGGGTGGTGGAAGTAGTAAGAGGCGATCTCTGCGAGGGTCGGGTGGGACGAGCCGAGTAGACTGAGCAGCGACGAGCGGACATGGCTGATCTCCGCCTTGAGCAGGGCGTGCGGGTCGACCTCGTTCGCGGACGCGAGCGGTGACGGACGCACATGCGGCGGCGTTGCAAAGGCGCTTACGGACTGACGACGCGCATGTCGCGACAGTCGCGTAGGAGGGGGCGCAGGACGAGACAGACGAACCGCCAATGTTGCCCTCGACCACGTCGCCATCGTCTTCGTCTTCGTCGTCGTCGTCGTCGTCGTCGTCGTCGAAACGTTTTCTAAGATGCGACGCGACTTTTTTTTTTTTCCCGCGAATATATCTACATGTTGACTACTACGCTCGACCATCACCGGTTATTAAGCACCCGTCCAGGCGACGTCGCCGCGCTACGCGTCCGACTCTTGCTCCCGTTTAATGAGCTCGTCGCCGTCGTCGCCGTCGTACCCATCGTCTCACGATGCTTGTTCACAGACGGTGCAAGAAACGTCGCCAGCGTGTGTGCCTGCAATATCGCTTAGTCTGAGCTATCCAGCATATGCGCGACATGCCTTGATGCGCATCGTATCCCAGTCTGCCTCCAACGTCCCGTTCACCGCGAGCAGCAACAGCGGCTCCCCGCCTTCCCTAGGCGCCACCCTATCTTCGACGGCGAGCACGAGAATCCGCCCCAACTGTGGCGTGTAGTAGTCACCGTACACCCGTCGACGTTAGGTCCTCGCGAACTCGCTCACCTCGCTCTCGACCATCCCCTCTCCTTCTTCCCTCGTCTCCGCCCACACTTCCGCGCCGAGCCCCGCTGCCATCCGTATCTCGTCCTTGGACCTCTGTGGAGCAGGTGCTGCGTCTACATTCGCAACGCTGCTAGGTTTAGAATCCCGTGGCGTGCTGGTGCTGGACGATCCACGCGACCTGACGGAACCTGGGCTCGAGGGCATCCCGCCGGGCCCTGAAGCAACGATAGGACTGCTCGGACTACATTGCGATTCGTTTGTGAACGTTGCGTCTGAAGAACCCTCTACGTTCGTCCGGGAGGCGTACGACACCAGCGCGCCTTGAGGTGTAAGGAGCAGCGCGGTGTGCACGGCAGGCGGCGAGAGCAACTGGGAGAGATACGTGTGCAGGGTGGGCAGGACGAGCATTGTGTGCGTAGTTGGCTTGGTCCAAGTATCGTTTCGTTTCAGTGCTGTCTGGTCGCGTGACAAGGAGACGATACATTCTTTTCATCTAGCGAACAACACATGGAGGAAACAAATATTAAGAAAAAGACAACATGTTTTCCGGCTCGCAATGCCATCACGCCCTTCTGTCAAAGAATGAAGATGGAGAATTTCGGATCCAGAGACAATCACGAAACACCATCCAGTGTCCTCCACGCGTTGAACTTTTTCCCACTTTCCTCGCTCGACGCTCAGCTTCGGGGCAGATCGACAAAAGGTCTACTTGCGCTTCTTGACCGTGCTCTCGTCCTTTTTCTCGCCACCCGCAGGAGCAACCGGAGCCTTCTCATCTTTCTTGTCGTCTGGTGTAGGTGCATCCGTCTTCTTTGAGCTTGCTTTTGGGACAGGCTTCTGTGCAGCGCCGACCAAGCCGAACATAGCACCCAACAGACCGAAGAACACAACGATAGCTCCAAGCAATCCAGCAGCGGTCTCGGGATGCGATGTGATGGCTCCAACAGGATTCTCGCGAGCATCGTCGAGGAACACACCAATCTTGGCACGCACGAAGCCAGCAGGGTCGACACTAAACTCTGGGATCTCGTCACCATCATCGACGTCAGGGGTCGCTTTCGCAGCCTTTTCGAGGGCGTGCTTCACACCCCACGTCTCCGCACGCAGGGTTTCCGCATCATCAACCGAGTGTCCAACGTAAATGTTGTCAAAAAGGATGTCCTCAGTCATGGTCCACAATTCGATACCGACACCACCCTAAACACAGGTGTCGTAAGTACAATAATGCAGGACAAGGACACTCGGGACATACAATCTTGTTCAGGTGCTTGACGGGCTCGAGGTCCTCAAAGTAGCCGGGGTTAGCAATCGTGCGAGGTTTCCATTCGCCCTTGTATTCTGGGTTGTCGATCATAGGTGCATACCACTTGCCCTTGTACTTGGGGTTGGCCTTGAAGGGGCTGTTATAAGGAAGTTTGTTCGTGTCAACGCAAGGCAGACGTGTTGGTACTAGGGTTGCGTACCGTTTCCATTCACCACACCCGGGTGCTGCATCACACGCAGGGTTACGAACAGTAGGCGGGACCCAGTCACCATCCTCCTCGTCATCCCATTCCTCGGGCTTTTCAGCATCTGCAAAAGTCAATCTCTAATAAATTCTCTTAGACTGGAATCTTACCAGGATCAGCGATGTTCTCGGGCTCGTTATCGAGCCAGCCCTCGGGCTTGACTGCGTCATCGTCCAAGATCTCATAGGGCTCAGTTTCGTCCCAATCATCAGGCTACGCGTTCAAACAAACTTAACAAAACTAGCACAAGCAGTCGAGTCGAAAAACAGCATTTACCTTGACGGCTTCAGGGTCAGAGATTCTCTTGGTATCGACCCAGTCTGAAGGTTTCAAATCTTCGGGATCATCAATCTCCTTGGAAGGGTTGACGGGTGGTGTGAAGTCCTCGAGAAGATTGCCCGACTTTTCTACTTTGCCGTTGAACTGGACCTCGTACGTGTTGTCGGGGCTGTATTTCGGTTAACAAGTGGTCATGACATCTGCGGGAACCGGCTCACTTGATAACGAGGGTGTAGATGTTGGTAGTCTTGCCGAAATTTGGGTGGGGAGGAAGGGTGAGATGCTTCTCCTCATACTCGCCTGTGACAGGGTTCTTGTGACGGAAGATGAAGTGCAGCTACATGGCGTACGTGTCAGGACACCTGACAAACAATGACATCTGACAACCCACCTTGTTACCCGGGCAGGTCAAGTCGGGACCGAACATGACCACCCAAGGGGTCGTGTCCGAGAATTCCTTGCCGCTCGTCTGGAAGCCATCCTCTAGCAACTTGATGTATCCACCACCGCAGTTTCCACCCTTCTGGTACTGCACCTCGTACTGAACCACGAGGGGCTTGTCTTTGAAGTCGACAGGGGACGCAAAAGGGGCAGAGATGGCATGATGAGCAGCCTTGGACTTTGCAACGAGACCTTTCTTGCCAACGATGAGGGGAGTTTCAGGGCCCTCGACCTTCCACTCGCCGACGTAGGAAAAGGTCTCGCCGCCTACGGGTGTCTTTTTGGTGGCCTCAGAGGGCGTCCAACGTTCAGACCAGTCATCAGTGAATTGTTCGATGAATGGGGCGTTGATCTCCGTCGCCTAAAGGGAAGGTAAACGCGTATTCGTGGAACACGTATGCGTATGATTGTACACGACACGAGCCAAACATACCTTGAATACAGGTTGGTCGTCGGCAGCGTTGGCACCAGCTGCAGCTGCGGCGAGAACAACAGAGAGCGCTACACTTCGCATAGTGATGACACGAAGGACCAGTTAAAACAAGACGAAGAAAGCGGTTGAGCAAACGAGCGGGGAGACAAAGTGTTGGTAAAAGCAAAAGCAAAGGTCAAACACGCCCTAAATGCTGCCCAGTCAGCAAAGCCACGTATGCTCTCCCACGCTCAAAATCCAGCCACGTCTGCTCTAAGATCGCCACGTTCTCATGACCAAACCAATGCTAGTTACACGCTACACTCACATCCCCGCGTCCCCGCTATCCTAGCAAATCTGCGTGGCCCGAGGCCGACAGTGCGAGCTGCATCCATCAGTCAACACCTGTACACTCGCGCGACATCACCACAAGACATACCACGAACTCGTCGTCCAGGTATTTGGACACCGCTATTTGGTCCCCGAGTCCCTTGCGTCGCCGTGTTTTCAGCACGAGATCCCTTGCCAGCGCCTGCCCAGAAGCAGGTTCCAGTGGCCTCAGCTTGATGCTCGTGTCCGTCGGGTCACCTGCGACGCGTCAATCACAGTAGTTGCGACGTCGCACTGCTCACCTGGCACAATCGACCAATGGTCAAACACCTGCGAGCAGAACGCCTGACCCTGCGTTGCAGTTCGCAAGTCTGTCTCGAAGCCGTTTGCGTCAATAACAGGAATAAGGGCTTTTACAGTGTATAGTGGCGATCCTGCCTTGGGAGTGTCTTGTGTGACGTGCCCCCTACGCCTGGCAAGCACTGTATACACAGCAGATATACAGTCCGCTGGCGCCTGCACTTCCACATAATATATAGGTTCCATCAGGCGCGGCGTAGCCTATCGGATATGTCAGTCACACGCACGGTGAAGGGGAAAGAGGGACCCACCATCAGGAATGAAGAATAGCATACACGTCGAGCCGTAGGCACTATTTGTCCTCCTCCACGGAAAATTGGTTCCTGCGCCAAGCTGGCGTCCAATATTCGGAACTTGACATTGCGCATCGCTATCACCCGTCCGTCAGTCAGACGTGCATTACGGAGAACACTGCAGTGGCTTACGCTCGTCACATAATGGGCCTTCTCGCGCACCCCACTGGAACCCTTGTTTCACGTATTCCTTTACCGATCCTAGCAGCTTTTTGTCTACCTACAAAGGGAGGATCAATCATGCAGCTTAAACCAGCAGAGAGTGAACAATGAACTACCTGAGACGGCAATGTATCATCTAGTAGAATATTCGGCCCACAGTCGTCAGGTCCAAATGCCCATACCGACCTTGAAGCCAGAAGATCCCACTGATACTTTTCCTGGAAGAACGTTCCCCGTTCTTTCGGGGTCATTCGCATTGTAACCCTGCCGCGCTCAACGTCCTCCGCTATCCCTCTTTCGAGCGGCTCTGCGATCATTGTAATCTTGTTCCTGGTCGTCGCGTTAGCCCACATCCACGCTGTAGTAATGAAGAACCCACTTCTTGTTCGGCGTGTCAGCATAACATTTTAGTGCACTCGTCTCCAACACTGTCTCTGCAAACTTCGTGACCGGATCTGACACCTTAATCTCAATTTCCGAGAACAGCTTCCTGAGGTCGTGCATAACACAATCCAAATATAACTCCCCAGTACCAATGAGTACATGCTCGCCACTCTCCTCGACCTTGGTAGCGGCGAGTGGGTAAGATTTGTTGATGCTTCGCAGACCTGACAGCATTTTAGGAAGCTCGGATGGCGCAATGGGTTCGATGGCTATCTTGAGCACCGATTCAGTCATATGTTTGATGGGTCGGAAAATATAGAGATCCTCTTCAACATCGGGAGAGGCAAGAGTAGCAGTTTTGGAGATAGAGGCGTCGACACCCCCAATGAGGACGAGGTTTCCTGCAGGTACTTCGTCCGTGGGGACGAAGTATCTGGAGACAAGTCGTAAAACATAACGATGGCACTCAAAAAGAAATATTCCTCACCTTGATTCACTTATCCACAACCCTTCAACTGTAGCTTTTACCATATCTTCTTCGTCTTCCGGTGAATAACCCTCTCCCAAAACCTTAACCTGTACACCATTTCGTAACGTTCCACTCAAAACGCGGCCAAATGCTCTGAAAGACTGAGCATCTGTCGTGTGGTAGAGTTTGGTTATCTGGACCATCAAGGGGCCTTCTGCGTCGCAAGCCCTCATAGATGAAGTAAGTTCAGATGTCTGCGGACCCGTGTAAGTTCGCTCTACTTTAGTAGGTGCGCCAACCACCGGAGATGGGATGTGTTCTACGACCATATCGACAAGCCCCTTGGTAGGTCCAAAGAATTGGTCAAGTACCACCTTGAGCAATGGTCGGACATCCATTTTATACATCACGGGCTTCAATGTAATGTTGAGTGATGCGAGCGTCCGTTTGAGGTCGTCTGTCTCCTCGCTAAGCACATGACTGTAAAGCTTATACAGAGGATCCAGGATAAAGTGGACAAATGTCCGAGACTGCTCGGGGTCGGAAGCTTTACGTGTGAATTTGCGCGTCTCGTTATTGAAGTAGATGTCACCCCAGAGGCGATCAGCGAAGGCAGTCACGTCAAGGGAACCATACGTGTCTGCGTACATCTGGGCGAAAGACCGGAGGGTAAAACACCAGGCCATATCTGTGCTTCCAAACGCGACATTCCCATTTTCAGGGCTTAGGCGCAACTCAGGATCTGGATCAATACCACTGTTCAGTGTAACTGGTGAGCAATTTTTCTGCATATGAAACGCGAGCCGACCTAATGAACGTGTTGATCTCCTCGATGGTGTGTTTGATTTTGTAGTAAGCATCGGTAGGCTTGATGCGCAACTCGAGAATGAGTCGGTCGATTTTGTTCACGAGGAGTGTAATTTTAATGCCCTCTTGGAGGGCATGTCGTATTATAGTTTCAGTATTGACCATCATCTGCACTGGTCGTTGAGTTCGGGATGACAACTGAACCCATGCGAGACGAACCCCTTCGACAACGTCAACTACAAGCAAAACGCCATCAACCAGTCGCATCGTTGATGCAACTTCGTCAACGAAATTCACATGTCCAGGTGTGTCAATGAAGTGCAGCAAATGTGATTTGCCACCAGTGGTTGATAAAACCAAAGACATTGGCGACGACTTGATAGAAATCTCTCGCTCACGCGACAGGACATGCGTATCGGTATATTTCAACTAGGGACCAAGAAGTGTGAGCTGTAGCCGCCCAAGGAAATTGACTCACAAACCGGGTTATCCGCGTCCCACACGAGCTTGTGGGTTTCAAAGACCAACATATCCATGAGCGCTGTCTTTCCGTGATGCAAGTGCCCAACTATCGCGACATTTCGAACCATTTCAGGGAAAGACATCATGCTTAGTAGAAACCTGAGGTGGCAATCTAATGAGGGTTAGCAGGAGCCCAAGACCGTACGACTTACCCTTTGTCGAAGCGTGTTTGAGGCATGTCTTTCTCTTCCACCGTCCATTTCCGTACTTTAATGGGAGCGATGATTGGTTCTGAAAGTGGTTGCGCATCTTCTTCCTGCACAATAGTCTCTACACCCGCCCCGTACACTTCTTCCGCAGAAGGATAGTATTGCTTGTCTTCGTGCAGAATGACCGCATTGTGCACAGGCTCTGGTTGCAGAGTCGATATAAGACGTTTCCATTTGCCACCTGGATGTACTTACCCTCCACCTCCATGAGAGCGCCAGCTTCCTCTGTTTGCATTGGTTCTTCCTCATAACCCTCGAGTGCAGGCGCAGCTTCGCGATGTGGAACTTCGCCAAAGCCGGTGTCCATCGCCTCCTCTTCATCCTCGGAACCCAAATCCGCGCCTATGTAGTTACCGAACTCGTCATAGTCCTCGAGTGAAGCCATGGCAGAAAACTGAAAGCGTTGGACCAGTAGAAGTGAAGAGGATAAATTTCGAACTCCGGGCAGCTAGGCATTTACTATTGCTAGTATATACTTCATAATAGGCACCTACGTTTACAAATGACTATCTGGTAATCGTCAGTCATGTCTACACTGTCCGACGAGACACTGAGAAAGGTGCGTGTCTTCTCCGAACTCTCGAGCCTCCAGCCGACTCGTCGTCAAAGATCTTAGTCCAGATTCAACAAACCGCAGTCCAATCACAGCGTGCGCTGAACTTGGCAAGGCAACAATGTGCTGCCAAGGAGCGTGAACGCCGAATCATCCAGCTGACCATCGGTGAAATAGCAACCATCGAAGGAGACATCAACTTATACAGAGGCGTTGGAAAGATGTCAGTCATCTTTGTTCGCGAACTAGAACGACGGATCACTAGTTCCCCAGGTTCATGATGGTGCCCCAAAAGACCATGGAACAAGAACTGAAAGGACAGGAGAAAGAGCTGACGGACGACATTAACAGCTTGAACAAAAAGGTGACCTTTGGCGTTCTAATCCATCGGTCAACATGCTGGACGGTTTCTTAGTCGAAGTTCCTCGAGAAACAGTTTAATGATGCCCAGGCCCAGCTACGCGACATCGTACGTGTTCCGCTTGGTTCCTATTACTGGTGGCTGACCACCTCCGACAGTTCCATCACAGTCCCAAACAATAGTATATCGCCTAAATCCTACCATCGGAATAAGCTTGGTATTGACTAGTGGACACGATACCTCGGTTGAGCAAATTAAGCATACGAAGAGCCGTTACATGAAAAGTCACATATACATATGACCTGAACACCGCAAGATGGCCAAATTGTAATCAATAATGCGCTATGGCGCGCCACGGCATCCGCTCAGTGGGGAACGAATGAGTACTGGTGCCCGTCTCCCAATTCCTGGTTACAAACCATTGCACCTCTCGGCAAATGGCGCACTCGCCTTTGTGGGTTGGGGATCCATTTGTCTGGCATGCCTGAAACAACACTGTCACCTCGGTGGTTAGATGTCGTATACGGATGAGCTTACCTTGGAACAATACCACACAGTCTTGCAGCGCGTGCACGCCTTCAAGTTCGCGTCCACTCTTCCACAAGCGCCACACCTCGCAGTTTTGTCCCTCTCGAAAATCCCTTTGCTCGTTCTAAGCATCGCCTCCAGCGTGTGAGGGAACACCTTTACATGTGCACCTTGTTCCAGCCTCAAACCAGGTGGACCAAATGGAAATGTGTGTCGTGTGGCATAAAGCACTGCAATGGTGCTCCCGGGAGTACACTGCGCTTGGAACGATGCGCCACGATCGTCGGTGTGAAATGCAACCGGAATTCTGTGCCCCTTTTTGTCCTCTACCTGCAATGTGAGGCGCACCAGAACACTGCTGCTGACCACCCTGCCGAGAAAACACCAGTGTCTTCGCGGTTTTGCAGACAAGAACGAATTGTATTCGCCGGGTAGATCGAGGAAGGTAGGAAAGGTGTTGGGATCGCCGAGATCAGAGGTGGAGAGAGGTACCATCGGTGGGTTATTCTGTTATATGTAGTAGAGGTTCTGGGACAGACCTGCTCACATCCGACCACTATATATATAGAGGGTGGCGTCGTGTGATGCTGACGTCTTGCATGGAATGTTCTAAATTCCTAGCGCCTATGGAGGCGGAGGGCCCCAAGGCGGCACGAGGGTTCCCGTATTCAAGTTCCTGTGCAAAATCTCCGCCGTCAAGCGCCTGTTCTCAATATCGCGACCACCTTAACAAATCCAGGCTCCGTGATATGCCGTGATCGCCTTTCAGACTTCTGAGCTTGAAAGGCAAACGTGTCAGTCCCCCAATAAGACGTGCTGGCCAAAGAACCATACTGGCGCCCAGCAATGGACGGACCTCGTGTTGCACGAGGTGGGCGCCAATCGATCGTTGGGCCCTACGTTGTCCCGCGTATAGTCTCGCAGCTGCGTTGGTATTAGGCGTCTATCGGGGTAAGTCAGAAATCAAGGGCGACAATTGTCTGCTAACCATGTTCGGACAGGATCCATACGCGGTTGAATGGCAAACGGGGAATCTCTATTTGTCATGCATCCGTGGTATGCCAAGAAACGGGAAAGTAACTCGTCTGAGCATGGCCTTCCATTACCACAAGATTCCGCCCTGCCTCGTGTACACCTTGCGTTGACGGCAGATTCACATTTCGCCGCGGCGTCTTTCACTGACACAACGTTGGCAGCATAAATCCCTCACAGTTGGGTGGCGTTCATAGGCGCTTAAACATTGGCACCTATGGTACATTTAAACCCGGCACAAGATCTTCAATAGAGTACGCCACTAGAATTAGATGTTCAAGGTGAATTGATGATGTGTCAGAGATGCAATTTGGCAGCCTGTTCGCGGCGACTCACCAGTATAGGCCGCAACGTTGCTAGGTGGTGATTCGGACCACGGGATGTTCGCAATATGACTTCCTGCGAAATTTAACTAGACAGGGTTGTACGAGGCGGATTCATGTCCGGTGTCCGCAGCATCCTTTTCGATGGACATTGAAAGCTATCATCTGTCAGTGATTAGTACAGTTCTTGCTCGGTGGCTTCTCGAAGCATAAACTCCACGTTCTCGAGATAACCGCATTTTGAATCAATCGTGTGTTTGGGGAGCAATTTTATTCTATTAAATAGGGATGTGAATATTTATTCATAATGCCGTTGGCATCTAACGAATAGGCAGTTCGCAGTTACTTTGACACTGACGATGCACCGTCATCGGTAAGATGTTCAATAATGCCCACCTTGCATCACAGCACGGGAGATTGTCGGATGCGATGACATTGTCAGCTACAGTGCCCCCTCTTGAGGAAAGGATACCAGCTTCTTGCTTTGCAGTCCTTCTAAGCCAAGGACAGTATTCTTACTGAAGCGCCAACGGGTCAGGCAAGAAAAGTACAAATGGAATATTCACGATTATTGTGGTTGGGGACCGCGACGTCCTGTTAGTGTGTGGAGGAGAGGATGACCTGCCAGGCTGTAGATCCTGTTTGAGCGTCCATCGGGCACTAGGGACCAATGGTGGACGTACCGGGTACTGGTAGGAGCTTGCAGTGTGTGAGAAATTGGGAGTAAGTAGGACAGCTTATCTCGACGCCAGTCCGGCACAGCATTTAGTACCCTGCGCATGACTCGCTCTCCTGCAAGCTTACAGGTAAACCCTTTCGGATTGACCAGATTATGTGTTGTCGTCCCACACGGATGTCGTGGAGCCTTCGGGAGTAACATTTAAGACCGTTTCGCAGGCGTGAACTGCTAGCTCAGCGCTCAGCCTCGAGCCAACTTCTTCAACCACACTTCGAGCTTAGCTGTGACCAGGTTGCCCTACAGTCCCAGCTAGACCCGAATATGTTGCAAAGGCTTCCTGCGTGGGGCGGTTCGCTTCTGGGGAATACTCGCCATGCAGACGAGCTCGGCGGCGAAGAGTTCAAGCTCCCCAAGATGCCTTCCTTGATTATCATAATTGCCTATAACATGATGCTGCAGGTAGGTATGCCAAACTACTAGGGTATCTGGGTGTAACACTTGTCTCGCGAAAGCTATCCTTTTTCATTCTCATCTCTTCCTCAAGCAAATATGTAGAACACCTGGGTGGAAACGCAACCTTCTCTGGTATTGTCATCGGTATACCCACCTTGTTTAGTGGCCTGGTGCTATTGCCAATGACGAGATATGATAAAGGTCGCCACATCCGCCTTCATTTCAATCTAAATTCGATGCTGATCCCGTGCGTAGGACGGTATACCATAGCATTGCATATAGGATGCTTCTCCGGCCTTCTGGGGCAGCTCGCATATGCGATCGCATATCGTGCTAATTTCCTGTATCTGATCCTCATCGGGCGGTGCTTGAGCGGTGTCTCGTTTACGGGCTTCATGTACTGCAAACGATACTGTACGGATCCTTCGATCGTTGGAATTCGGCGTCGAACGACGCTTTCTAGTTGGTTGGTGATCGGCCAATTGGTGGGAATGACTCTTGGTCCGTTTCTTGGCGGACTGTTGTACAAGGTCGGGTTCCATAACTCAATCTTCAATGGGTATACCAGCCCTGGTTGGGTCATGGTTTTATGCCACGGGATCTTCTGGCTTATTGTGGCCAGACATTTCGAGGATATACCCGCAACGGAGATGAGCACAGAACTCCGTAACATAACTGCCACCGCCTCCCCCGCCGAAGAAGGGTCACAGATTGGGGACTCGACATTACTTCCACCTTCTGCCGAAACTCCCGGTTCCCCATCATCACCAGAAGAACCGTTCGTCGCCCATTTATCCCGTATAACACACCTCCAGTGGGGCGTCATCATCTGCATGTGTTGGTTCTCTATGACCTGTTTCTTTGTCCTCGGGTCTTGGGAAGCAAACCTCCCTATCTTCGGTGCTTCAACCTCTACCCTCCACTGGTCCCCCTTTGAAGCCGGAAATTTCATTGCACTAGGGGGACTCACTACATTTCCATTCTTCCTTGCGAATATATTGCTTGCACCTCGCATACAAGACCGACACCTACTCGCCTTTGGATCTGGCTTGGGTCTGTGTGGGCTCTTGGTCTCGATTTCGCTCCATGCTACTAAGAAAGTCGCGTATGGCTCGCTATTTGCGTGCTGGTGGCCTATTGCTCTCGGGTTTAATCTCCCCGTGTCTGTGACGCTCAGTCTCCTGAGCAAGCAACTCCCTCCAGAATGGACTCGGCGTGCGTCTATGGTGATTCAATTTTCCATTTACATCGGCAGACTCGTTGGTGCTATCTGGGGTGGATCAGGTGTTGCCGTCGGAATGGTTAATTTTATTGGGCTCGAGATAGGACTCGTCGGCATAGGAGGGATTCTTTTCGCGACACTTTGGAGAGATCTCAAGGCAAAAACTGGCTAGACACGAGAATCGGGACCCTTGCCTTACGTATTCCTTGCGTTGACGACAGACTCGTATTTCCATCACTGACAAAATCTGGTAGCGTAAATTCCTCACAGCAATGTTCTTTGACATTAGTATCATTTGAACCCAATACAAAACATGTAGGGGGGTCGCGCCAAGTCGTCTTCTCGAATGGTGCGTGTTTGTCGCGTCTGAGCCGCCTTCCAGCCAAGATCGGCGTCCAATACGAGCCACAAGTCCTGTAAGTTTTTGGGAAACAATATCTATTTCGAAAAGGGTCTGCATGACACGGACACGGTCCGTAGATTCCATAATACAGGCATAGTTACACGTCAGAACGAATATTTATACATTTTGAACGCTTGGAACGGATGACGACCAGAGTCTTTTCAAACGCGTGGCACGCGGATGACGGAGATGAACAGGTTGATGCCCTAATAACACCGGCAGTGAGCCAACGGTCGACAAATTTAGTCCTGTCCGACGCACCATCCCGATGAATCCTGCGATCCAGAATGCCTTGCCGACCGGGACCGGCTGGAACCGAAATACTAGCGCGTGTACGATGCCTCCGAGGTTGCCCATGCCTCCTACGATGCCACTCTGTGTTGGACATGTTAATCTCGAGCGCCAAACGGATAGCCAAGATCTCACCATGAAGCCATTCGAACCTACAACGTGAAATGTCGTGAGTCGAACACGTCACTCGTAGTGGCATGTGACTGTACTCACAGGGGTTACAGTGGGGCACCAGGGAGAAGTTGACACCGTTTGCGGCCTCATTCGTCAGGCCGAGAAAGACGATCAGAATGATAACCACTGCCACTGTGTTCCGACGATCGGTGCCGCGGAAATGAACTGTCGGCGCTCAGAAAAAAAAATGTGACATGCTTACGGGAAGGGTGATGGCGGTGGTCAATGTATATCCCAAGACCAAGAGATATGAGTCCCTGTGCGATGCCCAAGGATATCATCAGGTATTTTTTTCCAGGAACGCCCCATCTCTTGTATGCCAAGTCGCCGAAATATCCACCTGCTCTCAACGTCAATGACGCAGACAACAGTAGGGAAGGTCCTTGCCTAAGGGGCGAGCAAAGACGTTCAGGAGGCCGAAGATACATGCGAGCTATGTCAAGAGGTGAGTGTTGGGATTATGGGTAATCGTGCCACCGACGTATCCAGCCTTCGTAAGGCCAAACGTTTTGGACTTGTAGAGCGAAAGAAAGACGTTTGCCAAATTAGCATCAAGGGCAAGTTCGTAGCCGAATGTCGTAAAGTACCCAAGTGCAGGAAGCCAAGTTAGAGGATTAGAGATGATCTTCAATGCAAGCCCCATCGTGAGTGCTTCGTTAACTGCATAGTCTAGCTCGGAAACTATGTCTATCAGAGAACGTCAGCCTGGTAGATTACTCAGTGCATAGGAAAGATGACGTACTCAAATCCTTGACCGATGCGACAGTGACTTTGACGTCTGCCAGACTACCCCTCTTTTCAAGATCGTTATTGTTGTCGACGGGGTCAGCGTATGTCTTCTTATCTTCGGGAAGGTTGTCTGGTTTTGGTTCTCCATGCTTGGGTGCGATCGCCTTGTGCCTATCGCTCCACTTGCCAGCTGGGTGGTCCGTCCCGAAAACCATGATGGCAGTGGCAACAATGAACAGGATGGGAACTGGAACAATAACAAAGGCCACACGCCATGCAAGGCTCGGGGCGAGCCCAGATGAAAGCAGGCCATTGTATAAAGCGATCATTACCACGAATGTAACTCCCCCACCAGCGTTACCCCAGCCGCCTGCGAGGGCGTTAGCTATGAAGGGCTAAATTAGCCAACAGGTCGGTGTGTTTGAAGAGCGATCACCTGTGCCGACTACATTCTTGTCGAAGAATGCAGTGGTCCACGCTTGACATGCCACGAAAGTTCCACCTAAGATGCCAATGAAGAAACGGACCAAGTAGAGGCCAGTTGCGGTGTGTGCGGTTCCGGCCAACCCCGAGGGGATTGCACCGAGAACAAGCAATCCAGCCATGACCTTGCGCGGACCAAACCCTGAAACAAGATAAAAATTGCGATCAAGGTATCTTTGAGCCATACGAACGGTCAACGAGAGGACCTGCGACAACGCGAACGATAAGCGTGGCGCACAGCGAGACCACATTAGAGTTTCCTACGGAGCGGTGAGCATCGAGTATCCATCGTGGACTGCTACTTACCGACTTGCGCGGACGTCAACTTGAGATCTTTCTTGATTACATCTGGAATAAGAGGAGCAAAAGCGAACCATGACAAGCTGCGTGCAGACACTGAGTCCGTATGTCGGGTCATAATTGCTGTCGGAACCTACAACGCCACCAAAAATCCAACCCAAGCACTGCAATACAAAGTCAGGAAATTTCGGCATTAAAGGAGACAAAGGCGGAGACAAACAGATGGAAATTAATGGAATACTGGTTGCGAAGAGAAAATAGAGGCAACGAAGAGCATTTCAAGTTGGTAGGATTGATGACTACCTCCCAGAGGTTGATCCTGGGCGAAGTAGTACTGCTTGCAGGCATGGCGTATGTTCTCTGGCAGGGCAGTCCGTTCTCATGTTCATTGGCTCCTCTTATTTCTTCTCCAATGGTCGAGCATGGTCGCGGGTCCGCTTCGGGAATCCAGGGATTCTACGTGAATCCTCATAGGAACTGTCAGAGATAAGGAACCCCCCTTAATCAGTCTTATTGGTCAATGTCCAATGTCCAGTGTCCATAAACACACGAGAGACACGGAGATAAAAAATTCATGGCTGTGGCCCCCGAGGCTGGTTAGTATGGTACCATTTGGGTCGCGAATGTCGTCACCTGTTAGGATTAGCGCAGTTCTCGATCGGCCGCTTCAACTACAATCACTCCACGTTGCAGCTACGTGCACACCCATGTGTCTGCCGAGCAGGTTTACTTTTTATCCTGTTGGTGAGGATGGCGTGTATTTGGAAGTTGCTGTGACGCTGGCGATGCGCTGTTGTGCTTTCTGTCGAAAAGATGTTCAATCAATATCTCAATATTCAGCATCATGTCAGGCACAATGACGGAACTATGGCAGCAAGGACGACTGGAGAACATGGTAACATCACTAGCCACTATCTTTCAAGA
>JBBPJX010000089.1:0-28799 GCA_038088955.1 Neotropicomus parvogracilis
CACCCCGGCAACGACGACGACGACGACGGGACGGGGCTGGCCATTACCGCCCTATCACTATGACCTCAATGGCGCGCGGGCGTCACCCCACACGACGATAACAACGGCGCGACGTGGTGTCGACAGTCGACGCAGGGACGTCGACAACAACAACGGGACCAACGCCACAGAACGCTGGCTACGACGCAGGCGCCACCCTACCACGACGACGATAACGCGATGCGGCATCGACGGGATAAGTCACCCCACTACCACCACCACCACAACGCGACGCGATGTCGATGCAGGGATGGGGCTGGTCAATGCCACCCTGTTACGACGCCGACGACACTGGTGTTACCCCGCCATCACTGCGGTGACAACAGCAACTCGACGCAACGTCAACGCGGGCATCAGGTTGGCCAGTGCCATCCCATTACCACGACGTTGGCGACGAAGGCATGACCCTACCGCTGCAATGACGACGGCGATGAGGGCACGACGCGACACAACGTCGACACAGGTATGGGGCTGACCAATGCCACGTCACTACCCAATGTTGACGACGACGTGGGCTGCCACCACCACGAGGTCGTTGACGACACGACATGATGTCGGCACAGGCGACGGGGCTGGCCGGTGCCACCCCACCATCATGGCGTCGACAACGACAACGACGGTGTGGGGATGGTGAACCCCATGGGACGACTCGGACAGTAATGACCAACAACAACAGGGGTACTGGCCACATCGTGATGACCCACAGAACCAGTCATGTAATGTACATACACAAAATTGATTTAAAATTTCTAAGCCAGCTCAGAATCAGCTGAGGCAGCTCTGAGGGTACAAAGCTTGGAATATTTGGGCCTTCAGCCCAAACCAGTGCAATTACTAGGATGACTTGTGCCGAAGGCACAAACCGGGTGAAGAATGGGCTGAATGGCTAGTCCTGATTACTGCATTATACAAAAAGTGTTTCGTGCTCTCTACGAAAGTGTTACGCGGATTTTTTGTGCAAACAGGATGTCATGCTAATAACGTACAATCCGTGTTGTATCACAAATCAATGAGCATGTACATGCGACCTATTCTCCAGAGCTCCACCAAAACCCAAATCCCCTGTAGAAAATGTAGCGCAGAAAATGATTAAACCAACAGACTACATACCCTCCTTCAGAATGCCTAGAGAAATAGTCGTAGTCGATGTTAACTAGGGGCTCAGTTAATTGCATGCAAATCACTCAGGCCCTATGGGTCTTACTTGCCATGGCCAATACAAGCTAACCAAGCGATCATTTAGCACCCGCAGCCTCAAAACAGACTGGACCTACCGCCCGTTCATCAACGGTTAAATTCCTTATTACATCCGGCTTGTATAATACCCGCCCAATATCTTGGCCTAAACCGTAAACTTGCTCCCCTGGTGCCTGGAAAGATACTGTGTACTGGCCTGTGTCCGTGAAAACCTGGAATAAGATCATCGCAATAATCTGTCGGACTGTCAGACAACACATTACCTCTCTCCCAAATCCCCTAAATGCCCTGTTGACGCAAGCGATGCCCTGCCCTTGCGCATCCCGTAAGATAAAATCCCATGCCCATAAACCGTCATCTACACGCGCAAATTGTTTGAAGTGGGCTTCAGGCGTCGCGTGCTTCGGCTGAGGATTCGAGTCGATAGTATAAAGTACTCGATGAGGAGAAGATCTACAATTAGCGAAACAAGTGACGAGTGCGATGAAGAACAACACGAAGGACAAACACGATTCGTTCGTATCCGAACAAAAATCGAACACATGATCCAAAAAACCGACAGATACAACATCCCAGAATGATGGACAGCGACCGCGCCAGTGTTGCACCGCCTAACATTGGGAGTCAGTAATCAATAATCTAAAATTTCGAGGCAGTAGAAAAATCAGAAAGAAGACATACCATGGACATATGGTGAACACGGGAAAAGGGGATGCAATGGATGAACCGCCAGGATCACAGGAAGGTATCGTATCGCAAAATATTACGAGGAAAAGGCGTTGGACATACCAGCAGAGAAACCAAATAAATGAGTTGAACAGGATGTAGGGATGATACGATCATATGATGCAATGCAGAACGTGATGGGCATCGTTGCCAATGCAACACGTATGGAAACGAGGGATGCACGTGTGGATGTAGAGTAGTATCGTATGCGTGAAGGGGGAAATTTATTCACATGCAAGCGGAATCCACGCAAGAATTGAAAGTCAAGGAGAACGGGGGCAACGTAGGGTAGCAGAATGATATGAAGACCACGCATCAAAGAGTCAGGTGAGGGGGGAGCCATATTGCCAATTATGCGAGTGGAGGAGGAAAGATCAAGATTGAACACAACCCGGTCAGCGGATTGTTGGAGAGTATGCAGAGAGGCCAATGAGAGCATACATACCGTAAGAACAAATTGTATCTTCTTCTCCAGAGATGCCACTCTTGTTGCACCTCTGCGAAAGTGTCCAGAGCCAGTCTTCCCTCCGTGGTGGTGAGGTGGCCCTTAGGACTCTGGATGAACATACGAGAGTTTATCCAAGAAAACGGCCGGCGGATCTGGGAGTAGTGGGAGATTCGTACATTAGTAGCTTGTACTGAGCCACGTGCACGCACCCACAGGATGGGTAAACCTTCGGGGTCCATAACCAGTGCTCGAAATGGCCGATGCGTTCTGAATAACTGTCTTGCAAACATCGAAAGAAGGCCTCGTGGCTCTTCAACAATATATCCAAGTGTATCTCCAGCCGGGTTGGCTTCGTAACAAGCTTCAGTGTAAAATGGAAATTTGCACAATAAAAATTCTAAACGCACTGATGACATATCGATTCGACTGCTCGAATCCCATGAAGATATTGAGCATTTCAAGCTGTCTGATTGGACGTGAGACCGAGAGAATAATAATCAACAGATTTTGCTACCTTGTCACTATGAGCTCATCGTTTTTTACTAGTAAATGTTTCAAGCCTGCCCCAAGGTCGGCGGTAGGTCGTGCGCTGTGTTTCCAATCTTGCAAATCGTCTTGGGATGATGTCCACAAACGCTCCTCCGAACGACGGTATGATTGATCAGGCCTGCGCGGCAAGTTATCCCGGTAATTTCTCCCGAAACCAGTTGTACGATGGGGGAAACGGGAGAAGGCATATGTCCGATACTGTTGTGTCAAGGGTGCGCATAAATATGAGTTCTTCGGGAGTAAACGGTAACCTGTAATGAGCGCAGCCATTCCCGACACTTGAACCAGTTGGTAGTTTTGCAGTGGCTCGGTGAGTCTCATTTACGACCACGGTGGCTGTGTTCTTTACAAGTCACTACCAGTTCAAAACATCTTGCTAGCTTCTGCCGTTCCCCGCTGGCGCTAGGTGACGATGCATCGGCGGTCGACCGTTCTTCGCATTCAAAGGAACGCGCGATCAGTCGCTACAGCACCTAAAATACAGGTGTGTTTTTTGGTTGCAGCCCGTCCGCGAAAAACTCACAAGTGAACGCCAGCGATTGAGGCAGGACCCTCGGTTTGAGGAGAGAGCTCCTGAACCTGGGGCTTTCCAGCGTATTCCTCCCCACTTTGCTTCGCGGCAGTGTCAGGCGAACCCTTTCGACCGTGGTTCATCCCGCCCCGGTAGCTCCACGCCGCAACCTCAGCCCAGACCTCGTCTTACATCACGCCTATCGCCGTCCCAGCCTGACGAATATGCTTCCCTTCGTCCATTTGTTTCCCAGTCCGAAACCCAGCCTAGCCAACCCTCACGCCAGCCTAAGTCAAAGTTCAAAGAACGCGGGTCCCTTCGTTCTGGCCATGCTTTTGTCTCCGGCGCAAACAAAAACAGTACAGCAGAAATAGGACTCTGGCAGAGGAAGAAAAGAGAAGGAGACAAGGGTAAGGGGTTTCAACCCAAGCAAGTGGGAACGGATTTCTATATCCCGTCGACCGTTACCGTTGGACAACTGGCCAAGTTGTTGAATATTCGCTTACGTATGGTTTATATCTTTCCGCACGCAATAGACTGATTTCGTGCTGTTTTAAGGTACCCTTCAACGCAAGATGGACGAAGCAGGAATGTACGAAGAGTCCTCCTATGACTATGGTTGGCGACCTTCTTTATCATCGTCTGAGAGACCGAACCGTTCCCCGTAGTTTTAACCTCCGACTATGCTGCTTTACTCGCACAAGAGTTCGGTCGTAATCCGATAATTAGTGATGAAGCCGCTTTCGACTTGTACCCTCCGTAAGCATAATTCTTACTGATGTCCACACTCGGAGATCCCATCGTCTTGCACTATTCCATTGACTCTAGTATCCTTAATTAGCCCACCCCCCAAAAACCCTCACCTTCTGCCAGTCCGTCCCCCCATTGTAGCCATAATGGGACATGTCGATCACGGAAAAACTACCCTTCTCGACAATCTTCGTTCTTCTTCTGTTGCGGCTTCTGAGGCAGGTGGAATTACGCAGCATATTGGTGCATTCAGTGTTTCGCTGAGCATGGGTAGTGACCCCGCATCGACATCAGGAGATGAACGTCTGATCACGTTCCTGGACACCCCAGGCCATGCTGCCTTCTCTGCCATGCGAGCCCGTGGAACCTCGGTCACGGACATTGTTGTCCTGGTTGTTGCAGCTGACGATGGCGTCATGCCCCAAACGCTTGAAGTCATCGAGCTTGTTAAACGCGAAAAAGAGGAAGGTAACGTTGGAATGGTTGTTGCCATTAACAAGGTTGACAAACCTGAAGCCGATGTTGTATGTTGTCCTTGTACACCAGTCGCACTCTCTTCTGACTTTGGACGTGACCTACAGGGGAAGACCAAACTTGCTTTGCTGTCCGCAGGCGTTCCGCTGGAGGAAGCTGGCGGAGATGTCCCTTGTGTTACCGTCTCTGGACTCACCGGATCTGGACTCACCGAGCTTGTTGAAACTATCGCCCTAGTTGCTGACGTGATGGACCTCCGTGCAGAACAAGATTGCACGCCCGTCGGATACGTCCTCGAGTCCAGGGTATTCAAGGGATTTGGGTGAATCTCCTTGTTTAAGTTTCGATGTTTTCGAGAATTCCGACCTATACACGTAGCCCGGTTGCCACTGTTCTCATGACACGCGGCACACTCTCCTCAGGGGCGCCCCTTCTAGCTGGGATTTCCCCGTGCTCCACGCGCTGCCTTCTTTCACCTTCCTTCCAACCTGTCTCCCTTGCCGCACCTGGTACCCCTGTCCTTGTCACGGGTTGGAAATCGCTTCCGGCCGCCGGTGAGGAGGTCCTAGCGGGTAGCGAAGCTGACATCAAGAAAGCATGCGCGAATCGTGAACGGAAACGCGACTTGGAGAGTGCGCTAGGTGATGTCGAGGCAATAAACGCCGCAAGGCAGGCAGACAAAGAGAGGGAGGAAAGGGAAAGGGCTATTGCATACAAGACGAGGAGGGGTAACCGTGCATCAACCATGGTGGCTGAGGACGGTCGTGTCCAGGAGGTCAACAGGAAGTATCTTCGGGTTGTTGTCAAAGGAGATGTCAGTGGGAGTGTTGAAGCCTTAGTTGGTGCGGTCAAGAGTATTGGGAATGACCTGGCAGGTGTTAAGGTCGTTTCCACCGGCGTGGGTGATGTTTCTAATTCCGATGTTATGATGGCAAAGGCTGCAGACGGTGCGTCGACGCCCAAAATTTCGCTGTGCATTCATTAATTTTCGCGCTAGCGATGATAATCGCATTCGCCGTAGGCGTGCCACGGGGTGTTCGAGCCTCCGCCTCCCAGAACCATGTCCCAATTTACGCGTCTGACATCATATACCGTGTCACTGACGATGTCCGGGAACGCGTCATATCTCTCCTACCATGTACTTACGATATCAAAATCACGGGCGAAGCAACAGTGCTCCAGTTATTCGAGATACAGGTGAAGGGAAGTTCTAAAAGGATCGCTGGCTGCAGGGTCAGCCATGGAATCGTGCAAAGATCAACCTCGGTCAGGATGCTGAGAGGGGAGAAGATTGTGTACGAAGGTGAGCAAGATGCTTATAACTCTGCCCCCCAAGCTGGAACTTGTTTTCAGGTTCTATAGATGCATTGAAGCAACTGAAGAAGGATGTGACCGAGGTTAGGAAAGGTTCAGAGTGCGGGATTAGCTTACAGGACTTTGATGATCTTCAAGAGGGCGACGTTATACAAATGTTCCAGAATATCGAGACACCAGGCGCGCTGTAATTGTTCCGCGCAAAGTTCGACAAGTACCCCCGGTTTGCTATCACACACATAGAAATTTATCGGTTATATCGTATCATGATGCTCGGTTTCGATTCTTCTCGTCGAGTATAATTTCCTTGCCACCAATGGTACCAGTTCTACCTCCAACCCCAAATGTCAAGTTGATATTCCCGGGATCACGCGCCGTCTTCTCAAGAACGGTCCAACTTCGGGTATCCGATTTCTTCAAGACAACCTCTACTTTAGTCCCAAAGAACTTGTACGAAGACCCTTCCGGCGTGACGGGGCCAAAGAGTTGGATTGTCCGTTTGAACCGTTTCTGGGTAAGAAGGTACAGATCGAAATGTACCTGTATTCTTTTGAGTAAGCGAGAAAGAGGGTGAATAGCCTTTCGCATGGCGGCGCGAACCTGCGTCTCCTCAATAACTATCTTGCTTCTGTTCTGGTCAGCTTGCTTGGCAAACACAGACACATGCACCTCGCTCGGTGTCTGGTAATGATCTACACGGCACTCGGCATATTGTTCAGCCTGATGATAGCACAAAAATCAGATCACAGTCAGTGGCCGTGATGGCGACGTAATAAAGGTGGTGTTGCGAACCAGCTCGTCCGATGCGCCCTGCTTTGGGACAAATACATGGCGGCCTTTCTTGCACCCTTCGATCTTAAGGAATTCTTCAAATTCGAGGACTCGCCTTTTACAGCATAGATAACCCTGGACATCGAATGAGAATCGTCAGAAATATAGACAGAAGTAGCCTAGGAATGGTACACGAGCAACGTAATTTACAATGCTACGTACCTTGCTTCCCTCGTGGAAGATGGGCTGCAAGTGAATCAATTCGATCAATAGCCGTGCAGTTACGGGTGAAGGTGGTGAGGGACCTGTAACGTACTGGCGCCGGGTGGTAGGTGCATACTGTGCCTTCTCCGTTTCCGACGCGATTTTCCGCATCGCCCACGAAAATTACGCTACAGCCTTTACGTCTGCACTCAGTGCCGGGTGCAACCGCTACACCTAGATCGTCCTCCTCCTCTGGGTGAGATTGGGTGACGGATTCAATCGGTATAGTGGCAGCAACACGGGCAGGTGTCTGTGGTTGAAGTCTCTGTGCTGTAGAATAGACTTCTTTCCCTTCACTTGATTCTGTGATCGTGCGGATCTCGCTGGCTGCAGGCTTTGGCACCTGAGGAATAGCCTCTTGTGGTACTACTTCCGTGTGTGTGCTAACCTCGCACCCCTTTCCAATGCGATCGATGATCATTAGCGGTGAACGTGCTCAGCCAAGCAGCAAGTCATCCGTACAGGTATGGCCATGAATTCGTCAAAGTCGAGAACTGGCTTGTTGACCCTTGAACAACAAGACCACGATTTGAGACCCTCATGGAAGACCTGGTAATGCAACAGCTTGAAGCGACCGATCTAACAAGGCTGGTTACCGAGACTCACCGGCGTTCCAGGATGGTAATGACAACTAGCATCCGTACATTGTGCTGATGAGAATTCTTTGCCACACCCTTTTCGTGCGCAACGGGGCATGCTGTTGAAGTGATCACAGGATAAGGAGTCGTTCTAATGTCTCGAGCGTAAACCCTAATCCTCCTGCGAAACACTTAGCTTATGTAATGCTCGGAATGTTCGCGAAGCGCACGATGGAAGCGGTCGGATTCACGGTTGTAGACTTTAGGGGGATCTAGTCCGCCGAGCGTAGTACTTAATGCCACACCACAATCACAACAACTTTAGTGCCTTATACGCTCTGTGCCCAAGGTTTTGCTACCCGATCTCAATCAAGGTTGGCTGGTGCGCTGGCTCACCGCCTCGGAACGATTGTAGCCGATGGAGAACTTATCAGTCACCAGACAGGGTCAGTGCTCTCGTGTAAGAGCATGTGGACCGCCGCCAGTCGGGATGAATGAATTGGGCAAAATGATAGGTACTGCTGAGCCAGGGGTGCTACATGTTCCAAGGGGAAAGAGATATCCTCGCATTCGAGATTACAGTGAATTGAATCTCAGGCTCAGGGATGAACCTGCCGGTGGATTAGAAACGTTTCGGCAATCTAGCACTTGCAAAATTCATTGAAGGTGTGGGTCAAGGTCGTACTCGGCCATAGGGCAGTGAGTGGATCGGTAAACGCGCACGGGGCCTGTCACTACAGGTTTCATTTCACTCGCGAGTGTACTAACGCCATGAAACGTCATGGCATGGTGTAAAGGTCAAACGAGCTAGGAGCTCCTGAGAGTATTGCTCAAACCCGGGTCGCGTGCCTGGAAGAAGAAAATCTCGTGTGCCAAATCTACCCAACGGTGGCATGATTGTTTCTGCCAGGCAGACACATCGCTGTCGTACAATTAAGTTTAATGGTTTGTGCATCGTGCTCCACCTTGGGGATCCGAGCAGGGTCGAGTTCGGTCCAAACAACAGAAACTGACGTCCGTCCACCTCACAAAGCGCACAGCGTGTTCTCTTGTCATCCAATGAAGTAAATCCGAGAACGACCCTTCTTGCATTTGCCCCCAGTGGTTTTTATTGCCATTTCTCAACTGGTTAGGCGCCAACCTTGGACTTACACTTTGGCCTGTCTCGGTAAATGCGACCATGTGCGTGAGGTTCCAACTTTGAGTCGTGTCATGGCAGTCGCGGAAATGACTTCCCAATGAAATTCTGCTCTTCTTGCGTGAAGAAACCGGCCCATCGGTGGACTTTGCACTGCATCTGACGGTGATCATCGAGAAAGGTTTATACCACGAATCATATTCCATGGTCCCTTCGGGTCAGCATTGCGCCACAATGCTGAAGCTGTACATCCACGTGGAAGCCAGCTCATAGATGGGGACGTAATGAGCGGACAGCGCGTTATCGTCACAGAATGCCACGGAGCATGTTTACGGGGATCCTTGCGTGTTGTCGGAGCAGCTTCAATTGTTTGCAGAATGGTCGTGGAGCATTCGCGTTGCAGATCCGATGTGGCACCCTGCAAACGGGCGGTCGATAAGGTTAATTACGCGGAACTAGCTGGAGACACCAAACGATTAACGCGATGCAAGCAAACCTAGAAATTTGTTTCCGTCTCTACCCTCAATCCAACCCTGGGCCAAATGACTCCCATACCAGAAAAGCAGCCCCCCATGGACCAACACGAGCGAGTGTCCGAAAAGCGGAAGAGATCCGTCGATGAACGCTGGATCGCAACTCGGGGTGTTCAGGAAAACCTGATGAATATTTACGGAAGAACGACGTTATGCCATCTCTTTGAAGTTTCTGCATCAAAATAGAGAATGACGACTGCCGGCTTGCGGCTGAATTCTCGAGGGAAATGACTCGGCGTGCCACATCCCATGGCCTACAAAGCACCTCGTATGCCAAGCCTGCCGTGATACCGCCGCAGATCAACGTGAAAGCTTGGGTGAACCGTGGCAAGTGAGAGTTATGGTTTGCTGACTGCAGCCCGTGAAGAACATGATGTGTCGCAAGTTTGACTTTGTCAGCCACTTTGCGAGTGATCTCAAAGACCGTAAAGAAAGCAGCAAACCCTGAAAAACGAACTGATGAGATGTTTTGAGTATGGATTTGTGTTCACTTGCCACAGACGTCCTTCCCACACCCCCATGCCCATCCAGTCCATCCACGCCCAGCCATTTCATTGACCTCTTTCATCCAAAGCCGAACTCGTCGGATGTCTTTGATTTGATCAGATCTACTTGTGATGTGTATCGGCTGCGTTCCCCGGATGACCTCCTTCCATGCATGGGACCAACCTGTGCCCGTTCCACCCTCGATGACAAGCCTGACATTTTCGATAGGTGCAGCAACTAAGGCTTGCATGCCACCTGCGGCAGCGCCTGACAACGCAGTCGCGAATACCGAATGAGCTCCAAGGCAAGATTCTAGCAACCCGGAACATTCTGTGTATGTGGTCCAGAGTACCGTCCCCAGCACTGCATTGGCGAACATGGGTGGTAAGAAGTGCCTAGGTATTACCATGAACTTCAGTAACATGAGCCTCAATTCAAGTCGACTGAGAGGGCGGACACCACACCTTGACTCTTGATAAGTGAAACGATATACTGGGAACTGAGGGTGGTCCCATGCCTGCTAGCATGTCCCCGGAGTGAGTTCCAACCGCTCACTGGGTTTGCGGCCAGTTAGCAAAGGGAACCATCATGAGACTTGACTCACCTTTGGATGGCCTAAACAACCTCACCGGTCGGGAGAAATACAAAGTAATGGCCCGTGTGGTCGTCCGAGCTATTGCAGCATAAAGGGGGCTACTGTCATGGAGAACCTGACCGAGGGGCGGAACGACTTCACCATGGGACATGGTCCACGGCGGTTGAGCGGCCCTTTTGTAAGACGCTAGAGTGAGAGAAATATTGGTATCGCGGTGTAGTTTTAGGCCCACCTAGGAGTGCCTGCTACGTTGTTTGTACTAGGACCTGCCAGCAGGAGCTCGATGGTTTTGTTTTGGGTGGACATTCAGCTTAGTAACATCCTAGTATGAGGCATTTTTCGAAACATTTCGCCGCATCTGTTCTCTCGGAAAAGACTGTCAGACGACTGACGAAATCCGTTAGATCCTCCACCGACTCACTACCAGACGGTTTCACTTTCTTTCCAAAGTTCCTCAACGTTCGCGAGCAGCGATTACTGCTAGCTGCTGCATTGAGTCAACTCGATGCGACCGAAAGCATACGTGTCCGCAGACTCCAGATTGACTACCGCGCCAGGAATCCGGTCTCAGACAGCGATTCTGTGGAAGAATTATTCTTGCCAGACCGCTGTTACACATTCCACGAAGTGAGTACAGCCCAAAATACTTCCGCTCAGCTGTTCATTCGTCAAGGGCCACTACGACAACGTTATTCGGGGCTACCGCGAAATGCGCCTCACATCCTGGCCGGAGTCCGAACTTCGCGGTCTGACTCCCGTATTGGACCGCTTGCAGGCTCTCTACCCCTCCAAAGATACGCAGACTCACCTGCTACACTTGGCTTCGTCTGGCGAAATACGTCCTCACATTGATAATATTTCTGCGAGTGGCGAATGGATCTTGGGCGTAAGCCTAGGGTCTACGAGGACACTGAGGATGGAATCTCCAAGTTCTACGCAGTTTGAGAGCCTTGACATACAACTTCCATCTGGGAGCGTTTATCTGCAGAGGTAAGACATATATGCACCCGTGTCACCGCCAAATCCCTGTGTCAAGCATATCATAGAGGCGATGTCCGTTATCGTTGGAGGCACGCAATTCTACCCTCAACAGATTGGGAGAAGATCAAATGTAGGCAACGCATTAGCATAATGGTCAGGGTACGTATGCGATTCCTAATGGTCAGCTTGTTCTTAGTCCCAGCCAGGATTGCTAGGAGGGATGATGCACGGATTTAGGGTGGAAGCCAGGAAGCGGCACAAAATGTAATGTGGTCTCCCGAAAAATCCGAACTTCGCGGAAGAGTCTCAGCCCTTGTGAAGTTTTCGTTACGACGTACTCGGAGATGCGTGCTATTGACACTCCAGCCCTCTTGGCAGCACCAATTCAGTAATACTGGCGCGTACCAAACGGCGCCTTGAGGTTCGGTTTCGCACCTGTGAAACCAGCATTTTGTACGGGGTCGCATCGGACGTGAAACGTTTTTTTTTTGGTTTAGTATCGTTCGATCTTCTTAACATCTCCTCACCTACACCTGGCGCAGACATGACGTGAAGGGACTGTAACTCTGTGGTCCAAGCGTGCAAATAGGATACTTCTAAATTAGTCATGCAGAGGGGTGTTGCATCAACCCCAACAGTAATGATGCTTGCAGCCGCCGACTTCCGGGGTACCAGTTTGAACCCTCGAGAACGAGGGGAGTACGAACAGAGCCTCGGCGTTATCAGACGACTTGCATTCCATCGGGCATGGCGAACCAACAGGTTTAAGAACGTATGCCAACCCCGTTCCCGCCTAGAACTCGACGTCAAATTCTCGCTTGAGCTCCTCGCCCCAGTTTGTCTTGTCGACCAGGGAGGGATTAGCAAGCGATTGCCTATACCTGCGGCGCGTCTACGGGGTAGAACAGCAAAACGTGCCAGATTTACCCAGAACACTGGTAATGGATACCGTGCGGTTCGTTGACACGCCATGATAAATTTACGCATATGATCTGTACTCCGGAGTCCAAGCACGATGAACTGAGGGCGAAACACGAAATGATGCGTATTAAGAATAGTCCGCGGCTACAAGCGAATAAATAACCATATGACCGATGCGGAAAACAGATTGATACAGTGCGAGATGTGAAGTCCATGCAGTGGCTCTAAACGAGTCTAGTGAGATCTACCATGCAGATGCAAATGCGTGTCGGAATAACGACCCAGTTTAGTTTACTTTTGAGACGCTAGAAACGCTATTCGTCGGCGTCAGCTCTACGTTGGCAGCTCGCAAAGTTCAAGCTGCTTACGGCAAGCTTCGGTGACCTTCACCCCCATCCAGTGCTACGGCGACTACTTGCGTCCCCTATGAGCTGTTAGATCGTATCTAGCATATATCCACGAAGGACTTACATCGGCAAGACGACTCGTGGATTGTACGGTGCCATACTTTATTTCACCAGCGGATGTCCAGAAGAAAACTCGTGTGCCATTCTGACCTACGTGTCAACAGAACTCGGAATAGCGCTGAGGAGGCGGCAACTTACAGAGAACGCGTTCATAGCCAAAATAGTAGGACTTGAACGGCAGGCTGAGGTTGTTGGGAGCCATTGGCCGGTGGATGCACTCTTCTTATAAGCCTTTGGAATAAATGGCTTGTTAGATCTGTTCTCCTTCAAGATCGAGATCGCTTCGAGCGGAAGTTGTCGGCGATAGGCCTACTGAAGGGGTATGCCCAATCTGTGGAAGGGCCAAACGTTTGGCGTGGAATTCCAAGAATGTCGCTTATTCGATTTGTGAAGAACGGCTGTAAGACACATTAGCCAGCGAGCAATCGTCGAAATAACCGAGCTCGATTATTAATTCATGGACGATGGCTTGTCGCGCGACTGGTACGCTTTGGAGATGCCTACTAAATCAAATTTGACAATGTCTTAGCATAGAAAGTATATGAAATCGTGGAGGTCGAGGCAGACGGCATCGTAGAAGGGACGTAATAGTGCTTGACGTCCCCAAGCATTGAAGCACTCACGAGCCCACCCCGCGATCAAGAGCAAACGATCCAAGGATGACGCGTGGCGGGCAAATGTAGTTGCAAACACGTTGCCGTCCTTCGCCCGGACCTGATCCTCGGCCTGGCCACTGCAGCCAGATTTCATCTGAGCGGAGCTCAGCTGCAACTAAATGAACGGACCTCTTGTGGTGGTGGATCTTGAAAGTGAGGATCATGTACATACGTGTGCAGCCTTCGAAGAAAAATGCGAGGCTCGCAAATGAAGGGACATAATATGCCATGGGAAAAGAGCGGAGTCACAGAAAAGCTGAGTAAACAATTCGTCGAAAATCTGGTGTCGGTGCATCCACGTTTTCGAGAACCCTCGTTTAACATCAACTACGACTGTGGTGCAAAATGTCGGTCATCCTGGTGACGGGCTCCTACGACCACGAAATCAGATTTTGGGAAGCTTGGAGTGGAATTTGCTCCCGCACCATCGCAAGGTCGGGGGAATCTGGCGTGAGCAATGTCTTTTCAATCACGCTATGCAGATCAGGTCATGCTTGAGTCCGTCATTAGCAAGTAAATCGGCTCGCTATCTCACCTGAGTAATCCAGCAATTTTCTTAAGGAGAATCTTGTTCACTTTCGGACTAGCAAACGTCTGCTGGCTGCCGCAATTCACAAGAAAGTGTACATTTACGAAATCGCCAGCACTTCCTCCACTCCGGTTAGTTTCCTCTCCATCTCCGTAGGCCACGTATTGAATAGAAATTGGTAGCTGACCTGTCTCGATGCGCATTCTATGAACGTCACCTCCGTTTCCTTTCACAGCGAAGGGAAATGGCTAGTTACTGGCAGCGAAGATGGCACTATAAGGATATGGGACCTCAGGTACTCATCTACGCCCAAGTCATTTTTTTCTTCATCTATCACTTCAGGAGCACGCAAGTGCATCGCACGTACGATAATGGCGCTCCTGGTAACCTCATCTTATCATATTGTCATCCCCCGATGATGCTAACACACCCACTTGCAGTCAATGATGTTTGCGTCCATCCTAATCAAGGAGAGCTCATCTCATGCGATCAGGCCGGATGCATCAAACAGTGGGACCTATCTGAAAATCTCTGTTCACATGAACTCGTGGGTCAATTCTACCCTCTTTTGTTCTCTTCTTAACGCGAACCCAAGACCCCAGCCGGTGACGTGCCTATCAGATCAGTCAGCCTGGCTTCCGATGGATCGTGTCTGGTTGCTGGAAATAATAAGGCATAGCTCCAACTCTCACATGGAATTCGTGCTCACCATTTCATAATTAGGGCAAATGCTACGTCTGGAAGATTAATGAGGAGAAGTCTGAACTCCCAAGATACCAGGCCGTAACCAAGTTCAGTGCACATAAAAAGTACATAACGCGCGTCCTTCTCAGTCCTGACGTTAGGTCTGTTTAGTACCTGAGTTCACCTTCTGCGTGTATTCAGGGCTGATGCGGGTACAATAATAGGTACCTCGCCACATGTTCTGCAGACACTACGGTGAAGATATGGTCCATATCTCAAAATTATGAATTGAAGCAAGAGAAAGTACTGCAAGGGCATCAGCGATGGGTGTGGGACTGTGCTTTTAGTGCGGACTCCGCTTATCTGGTGACAGGTGAGAAATCGTTGTCCAACTTGTGGCCATAATGATTTATTTGTGCACATTAATCTATAGCATCCTCGGATCACACTGCTCGACTCTGGGAGATGTCTTCGGGCGAGACTGTCCGACAGTACAACGGGCATCATAAGGGTGTGTCGAGTGTTGTTGGCAAATGATCCTTTCATCGAAACTAGTTTCCCAGCAGCAGTGTGTTGTGCGCTACATGATGGAGCAAGTTGATTTCCTATTTTGAGATAACGACACGTATCCTTGGCGTGGAGGACTGTCTAGGACACAGATAAACGGGTTTTGGAACATGAATGAAGTCATCTCGGCAATCGCCTTTGGAAGTTATTTGCAAGGTGGGCGACACACCAGCTCCACTATGAACACTTGGCCCACGGTGGACGACTCATAAGCTGGGTACACCCGTATTCGAGATTCTGTGACTTTCAGAGCTGGGGCGATGGTTGGTTAGGTTGGCAAAATGAACAAATTTTGGTCCCGCTTCATTGTTTGAATGTTAGAAAGTAGATGATGGTACGTCAGCTCGATTTGAAATGTCAACTCTCTCGTGACCCATCAGAAGGTATCTGGGCGAGAGACAGGCGTCTCTTAATCTATCACGTCCACCTCCTCGGTCTATGCCCACCATCAGCTGCGTCTTCTGCAAGGCAACTGCTCTTCAAGGTTTGGTAAAATTGACCCGCAGATGTCTTCCATTGTCTTAATGAGGTCCGCATGGCGCACTTGGCACGTTATGTTGCCTCGTGTTCAGCATTGGAAGATTGAGCGAGGAGCTTCTGCCTTGACCCGACCGCGCCTCCTTGGACCAAATTTGACATACGTGACGATGCTGAGATGGACCAGGTCATTACTTTTGTGGTGGAAGTTGGATTAATCGAGTAATCAAGTCATTTCTGCGTCGAAGATTCAGCGGCCTGATGCTGGTCAGCTGTCTGGTGATCTAATGGTGCAGTCCGCACCGGTGTTGTTGCGCTGACGACAAGCAGACAATGGAGAGTTCCGTCATTTGTTACAGTGTGTACATTTCAATTCGCGACTTGCTTCCTGGGTTTAAGTCGGCTCTCCGCGGTGTGGTAGGTTGGGGCACGTCGTTTGAAACGTTGTTTATTATAGTCTATCTTATCTCCATCGGTTACACTGCAGTCACACCTCAGGCCTCAGGGCCTAGCTCATGTCAGTCCCTGCCCTGTCATCGCCGACTGACAAGGATGAGAACCCAATCCCAGGGGTCCTCGTGCTTGTCGGTCGGCGATGACAGGAATACGCCCAGTCACGGCCGAATGACGTTGGTACTTGGCGTCAAAGTAGCCGTGCGACTGTGACACGAGCGTGAAACGCGCATGCTCGACGGTCGTTGCATCGTCTCATCACGCGCTAGGTTGTCCCACGTCGTGTGGTGTTTTACGGTTCCGAGGGCAAGGCCAGATCTCCGCCATGGCGCTGGAGGCTCAGAACGAACGTTTAGGGCACTTTCCGTACAGAAAACGATCCCTGTTCCACGGCTGCCAAGCGTGTGCGGTGGGGCTGTGTCGCTTCTCGCTGGGCCCTCCACCGCGATGTAGGGTCCTTGCCGCATATGGGCAGTGTGTTATGCACCCCTTGCGATACTCGTAATTTCCGCCCAGAGCGTTGGTGTAGATAATCTCTTCTTCCGACCAATCCCTTGGTTTACAGGGCAGCGCTGACCATAATTTTCGCCCCGGACAGCAGCATGTCGTGTCAGTGTACCCATGATACCCATGATCCCAGTGGGCACCCGTGGGAAGAAATCCCGGACGGACCTGTCCGACGGCCCTGGACTCGGCCGAGAGTTTCAGGGCCAACTCGGAGTTTTGGTGGTGGCGGAGGTCCGACCGGCATTTTACGGAGCTGGGGTAAGCCATCACAGATCACGGTTTATCTTTGCTCGAGATTCTTTCTTCTCCGCCCGCCAGTCTTTCTTTCCTCTATGGCATACCCCGACGTCTCACAGAAACTCCCTTTGGCTTCTAATACGTCCTCTCTATCAGACAGTGGCTTCTATGCCGTCCAACGCAATCCCGATTCTTGGGATCACTCTCTTCCTGCAGATCAAGGCCTTTATCTCGCTGACTACGAGAAGGACGCCTGCGGGGTAGGCTTCATATGTCATATCAAAGGGGAGCAGAGTCACAAAATCGTCTCCGATGCTCGTCAACTCCTTTGCGCCATGACTCATCGCGGTGCCACTGGGGCCGACAGCCGCGACGGTGACGGTGCGGGCGTCATGACAGGCATCCCCCACCACTTCTTCAAACGAGAAGCTGAAAGGGAAATCGGCTGCCTTCTACCCGAATCGGGCGAGTATGCTGTCGGCAATGTTTTCTTCAAGGCCAATGATCCCACCCAGCTTCGGTCCTTCCAGGCCATCTTTTCCAACATCGCCAGCGGACTAGGTCTTCGTGTGCTCGGTTGGCGCGAAGTTCCGACGGATGGAACTATCCTAGGCCCTGCCGCCAGCAGCAAGGAACCAGCAATTTACCAACCTTTCGTTGTCCTTCGGGATCACTATGGTGACGGCACTACATGTCAGGACGGTCCCTTCGACGCCAAGCTGTTTGAGCGCCAGCTTTACGTACTGCGCAAGCATGCCACCCACACTATGTTTGTCCCTTTCATTCATTCAGTCTAATGAAATTCGCTCAACATTCTGCTTTTCTTGTATATAAAGCACGGTCGCCAAGGGTTTCTACGTCTGCTCACTATCCTCGAAAAATATCGTGTACAAGGGGCAGCTCTCACCCCCCCAAGTATACAACTACTACCATGACCTCAATCACGTTTTGTATCGTTCCCACTTTACTTTGGTGCATTCCCGGTTCTCTACAAACACCTTCCCTTCATGGGATCGTGCTCAGCCGATGAGATGGGCCGCTCATAACGGTTAGTATACATCGTGCTTGCGACCATCGGGTAAGATCTAACACGTTATTGCAGGCGAGATTAACACCGTTCGTGGCAACAAGAATTGGATGAGGGCTCGTGAAGGTGTACTTTCTTCGACGAGCTTCGGCGATCAGCTCGATCTTCTCTATCCCATCATCGAGAACGGGGGATCTGACTCCGCTGCTTTTGACAACGTACTTGAACTACTTGTCGTGAATGGTGTCGTCACCTTGCCAGAAGCCATCATGATGCTCATTCCCGAAGCATGGCAAGGGAACGAGAACATGGAACCCGAAAAGCGAGCATTCTATAATTGGGCTGCTTGTCTTCAAGAACCTTGGGATGGTCCCGCCCTATTTACCTTCAGCGACGGCCGTTATTGCGGTGCTAATCTCGATCGTAACGGTCTTCGGCCGTGTCGCTTTGTCGTCAGCAACGAGGACATCATGGTGTGTGCCTCGGAAGTTGGTGCGGTTTTCATCCCTCCGGAGAACGTCGTGCAGAAAGGTCGTCTTAAGCCTGGTCGTATGCTTCTCGTCGACACCCTCGAAGGAAGGATTGTGGACGACAAGGAGCTCAAACGGAATACAGCTTCCAAGCAAAACTTCGCGTCATGGGTCGAAGCCCACATCGTGCGTGTTCCAAACATCATTAAGCGTGTAGTTCGTAGCAATGTTTCGATCAATCCCGTCATCGATGATGCACCGCTGAGCTGCGATCCCAAACTCCTCGCGTTCGGTTACACTGTTGAACAGCTCAATCTTCTTATGCTTCCAATGGTAGAGAATGGCAAGGAAGCATTGGGATCTATGGGGAACGACGCACCAATAGCAGCGATGGCTACGCAGCCTCGTGTCATTTACGACTATTTCCGTCAGCTCTTCGCTCAGGTCACCAACCCACCCATAGATCCAATACGAGAAAGCATTGTCATGTCACTTGAAGCGTACGTCGGGCCCGAGGGAAACCTTTTGGAGATGAAACCAGAACAGTGCCACCGCATTCTCCTCCCTTCCCCATTAATTTCTCTTGAGGAAATGAATGCCATGAAAAACCTGAAGGCAGCCTATGTTACCTGGCCTTCGATCACAATCGACATCACTCTCCAGAAGGAAGAAGGCATTCCCGGATATCAGCTCGCTTTGCAGCGTGTTTGCAGCGAGGCAGCACAGGCCATCGAGGATGGGATCAAAGTCATCGTTTTGTCCGATCGCGCCACTGGCCCCTCTCGTGTACCTCTGTCCGCGCTGGTTGCGTGTGGTGGCGTTCATCAATACCTCGTCCTGCAGAAGAAGCGTGCCAAAGTTGCACTGATGGTGGACACAGCCGAGGCTCGCGAAGTGCACCACATTTGCGTTCTCGTTGGGTACGGCGCGGATGCTGTTTGCCCTTGGTTGATGCTTGAAACAATACACAAAGTTGGTCGAGAAGGGCTGTGAGTTGCAAAAGAAAGCGCTTTTGTATTTCGACGGAAGTTGACAATTCTTTGCAGCATCAAGGGTGGCGATAAGTCTGTCAAGGATCTAATTGCCAACTATCAAAGCTCCATCGACAACGGAGTTCTCAAGGTTATGTCGAAAATGGGCATTTCTACTCTTCAGTCGTACAAAGGAGCCCAGATTTTTGAAGCCCTCGGTCTGCATAGCGAAGTGGTGGAACGCTGCTTCACTGGCACTGCGTCCCGAGTCCAAGGCGCGACGTTTGATTTATTGGCGCTTGATGCCTTCGAGCTCCATGAACGTGGCTGGCCTTCGCGAGAGACAATCTTACCGCCTGGTATGCCTGAATCAGGCGAGTACCACTGGCGGGATGGTGGCGAGGCGCACATCAACGATCCTGCGGGCATCGCCAGTTTGCAAGACGCCGTTAGGGAGAAGAACCAGACTGCGTACGATGCATATGCTCGCAACGCCAACGAACAAGCGAAGAGCATACATCTGCGTGGCCTTCTCGATTTTCGGCTGGAAAATACGATGCCAATTCCCATTGAACAAGTTGAACCCTGGAATGAGATTGTCCGACGTTTTGTTACTGGAGCTATGTCTTACGGGTCAATTTCGATGGAGGCCCATTCTACCTTGGCTGTCGCCATGAATCGACTTGGCGGCAAATCGAACACTGGTGAAGGTGGGGAGGACGCTGAAAGGTCACAAATCCTCCCTAACGGAGACACGATGCGATCCGCAATCAAACAAGTTGCTTCGGGCCGCTTTGGCGTCACGTCAAACTACCTTGCTGATGCAGATGAACTGCAAATTAAGATGGCACAGGGCGCCAAGCCTGGCGAAGGTGGCGAGCTCCCAGGTCATAAAGTTTCAGGTTCAATTGCTCGCACTCGTCACTCGACTGCTGGTGTTGGCCTCATCTCACCCCCACCTCATCACGATATATACTCCATCGAAGATCTGAAGCAGCTTATTTACGACCTGAAGTGCTCGAACCCTCGTTCGCGTGTCTCGGTGAAACTCGTTTCGGAAGTCGGTGTGGGTATCGTCGCCAGCGGTGTCGCAAAAGCCAAGGCAGACCATATTTTGATCTCTGGTCACGATGGTGGCACCGGTGCCTCTCGCTGGACCGGTATCAAGTACGCTGGTTTACCTTGGGAACTTGGTCTCGCAGAGACCCACCAAACTCTTGTTCTGAACGATCTTCGGGGTCGCGTAACCGTTCAAACAGATGGTCAGATCCGGACTGGCCGCGACATAGCCATAGCCTGCTTGCTTGGTGCAGAGGAGTGGGGCTTTGCCACGACGCCCCTCATTGCAATGGGTTGTATAATGATGCGCAAGTGTCATTGTAAGTCTTCTTTTTACTGTTTTTTTTATCTCCCACCCATAACTGCCTTCTCAGTGAACACCTGTCCTGTTGGTATCGCTACTCAGGATCCTCAACTTCGGACGAAATTCGCTGGCCAGCCAGAGCAAGTTATCAACTTCTTCTACTACCTAGCTGAGGAACTTCGTTCAATCATGGCGAAGCTAGGGTTCCGCACCATCAACGAGATGGTTGGGCGGGCCGACATGTTGAAGATCAACGAAAAACTCCGCACGACCAAAACCGCTCACCTTGATCTCTCCGCCGTGCTCAAACCCGCGTGGCAGATGCGTCCTGGCGCGGCCACGTATCGGGTTCGTCAACAAGACCATAAGCTTTACATCCGCCTCGACAACAAGTTTATCGACGAATCAGAGCCCGCGCTTACCAAGGGCCTCCCGGTCCACATTGACTGCGAAGTAAAGAACACCGATCGTGCTCTGGGCACCTCACTGTCTCACCGCGTTTCCAAATTGTATGGCGAAGATGGCTTGCCGAAAGATACCATTCATATCCGTATGCGTGGGTCTGCTGGTCAATCCTGTGGCGCATTCCTCGCTCCGGGGATCACGATCGAGCTGGAAGGTGACGCCAATGATTACGTCGGCAAAGGCCTGTCTGGCGGACGGCTCGTCTTGTACCCTCCAAAGCAGTCGACGTTCAAAGCGGAGGAAAACATCATTATTGGCAACGTCTGCTTGTATGGCGCGACGTCGGGTGAAGCCTTCATTCGAGGTATCGCTGCGGAGCGTTTTGCAGTTCGAAACTCTGGCGCGAACGCCGTTATCGAAGGCACTGGGGATCACGGCTGTGAATATATGACCGGCGGGCGAGTTGTGGTTCTAGGCACTACCGGCCGTAACTTCGCTGCAGGAATGAGTGGAGGAATAGCCTACGTTCTCGACACAGCTCACACGTTCGCCTCCAAGGTCAATATGGAGATGGTGGAACTTGGCAAGGTTACAGACCCCAAGGAGATTGCCGCGCTTCGTAGTCTTATCGAGGACCATCGTCACTACACGGGCTCAGAGGTCGCCAACCGCGTTTTGAACGACTTCCACCATCTCCTTCCATTATTTGTGCGGGTCATGCCCCTGGATTATAAGCGTGTACTGGAAGAACAGGCTGCAAAAGAGAAGGAGGAGAAATTGCGCTTGAACTTTATTGATCTCGTTCCTTCCCGAACAGCTAGCCAGGTCGATCTCGCGTCGGAGGGTCTGGAAGATATTTTACTTCCCAAGGAGCCTACTCCGAACGTTCTTACTCCGACAAAGCGTCATGAACCTTCCGTTGGTGATATAGAGGATTCCCACGTTGACGAATCGGCTACCAAACAACGACTTCACAAATTAGACAAAGCTCGCGGATTCATGAAGTATAAGCGACTCCATGAAACATACAGGCCACCTCGAAAGCGAGTTAAGGACTGGAGGGAGATCTCCACTCGTCTTACGGAAAGCGAACTTAAATATCAATCCGCACGATGCATGGACTGCGGCGTCCCATTCTGTCAATCAGACACTGGATGTCCGATTTCCAATATTATTCCCAAGTGGAACGACCTGGTCTTCAAGGGTCAGTGGAAAGACGCTCTGAATCGGCTTCTTATGACGAACAACTTCCCCGAATTTACGGGGCGTGTCTGCCCTGCGCCGTGCGAGGGTGCATGTGTTTTGGGAATTAATGAGCAACCTGTTGGCATCAAGAGTATCGAGTGTGCTATTATCGACAAGGTGAGGTTACCTCGAACATGAACAGCTTTTGCTTGCATTCTATGGTTGATGATTCAGGGCTTCGAGATGGGGTGGATTGTCCCCAACCCACCATCGTTCCGTACTGGGAAGAAGATCGCCGTCATTGGATCTGGACCTGCAGGCCTTGCTTGCGCCGACCAGCTGAATAAGGCCGGACACTCCATTACTGTATATGACCGTAATGATCGTATGGGTGGTCTTTTAATGTATGGTATCCCGAAGTAAGTGGCTTCGATTCCCGCGTTCTCGCGTTGCTGAGCTTGTTTTAGCATGAAGCTCGACAAGGTGATCGTACAGCGGCGGGTGGACTTGATGATTGCTGAGGGCATCGTAAGCTCCATGAATATCCCTTCCTCTTCTGTTCACTGATTTCATATAAGACATTCGTTCCAAATGCCCATGTCGGCGTCAATGTCGACGCGGCTGCCTTGCATGAAGAAAACGATGCTGTCGTTGTCTGCACGGGGGCGACGTGGCCACGAGACCTGAAGATTCCCAACCGAAACGTTGACGGTATCCACTTCGCAATGGAATATCTCCAGGTAAGGTGATTTCTACTCTGACCAATCGTTTGCTGACTATGGTCTGTAGCTGAATACGAAATCTCTTTTGGACTCTGAGCTGCAAAACGGCGCTTACATTGATGCCAGAGGAAAAGACGTCATTGTGATTGGAGGCGGCGATACTGGTAATGATTGTATTGGCACAGCTATGCGCCACGGTGCGAAGTCTGTGACGAACTTTGAGTTGTTGCCCAAGCCACCCGGTTCGCGAGGAAGGGACAATCCATGGCCACAATGGCCTCGGTGGGTTTTACTGGCCAATACACATGCGCAATGCTCATCAGGTGTTTGGGATGCAGGATATTCAGGACTGATTATGGACACACCGAAGTTGCAGCTCACTTTGGCAACGGTGAGTGAAGTACGCTCTGCATATCCGTAGCTGGATCGTTTCTAGATCCCCGTGAATACTGTATCTCTACGAAAGAGTTTACCTTGGATGGAAGCGGGAAGTTGGAAGGATTGAACACTGGTACGTCTCTCATGGACATCTGTATTTCTTGACTCATTCGTGAATATGCCAGTCCGCGTCGAGTGGACCAAAGACTCTGGAGGTCGCTGGAAGATGGAAGAGGTTCCCGGTTCGGAGAAGTTCTTCCCAGCTCAGCTAGTCTTCCTTGCTCTTGGTTTCCTCGGTCCCCAAAGCGAAGTCGTCAACGGTCTTGGTTTGAAACAAGATGGACGCTCGAACATCCAAACCCCCAACAAAGTATGTATGACTTTGTCGTGTAATACGAGAAGAGCTACCCTCCACTTTATTTCCCAGAAGTATTCAACGAGTGTCGAGGGTATTTTTGCCGCAGGGGACTGTCGCCGTGGACAATCCCTTATCGTTTGGGGCATCAAGTGAGTAATTTCGAGTGGCGTAGATTGTCGGATACTTAGATGAAATTTTTTAGCGAGGGCCGTGGCGCTGCAGCTGAAGTGGACGCGTGGCTTAGCAGTGGGTCAACCCGATTGCCCAGTGCTGGTGGTTTCAAAGCGAGGGCAAGTATATGTCGGACTCGCGTCGTGATCTTGGCTCATTGTCCAACGAACAGACGTTTGTGCCACCCCCGAGCAAGTTGATTAAAAACCCTGAAGTTGAAGCGTAACTACGAACGCCAGTGCTGGGAGATGGTACGATCGATGCGTCATTTAGGAGCTGTTGTTGGGCTTACAGCGGATGAAGCCAGTTCTTGGTTGATCCTCGCAAGTTTGGTTGCATGTACAATATTGTAGTACGTCGGTAGAGTTCTCAATCGCAATCTTTGGAGGCTCGAGAAATCCCGTCGGAGAATACAAAGTCCCGAGGTATCTATGATACATGATACATATACGGGGTATTGTCGGCAAGGTGGAGAACAGCATTAGAGATAGAGATAAATGATTGTGCATGACTTGGCACGACTAAAATCGTGGGCTCTACTCCTCGTAAATGCGAGCGAAACCTTTGCCCCATTTTTCCATCACGGCACACCCACCCTGCGTCGGCTGCGTGAAGGCGACTTGGCCTTTGGTGGGGTCAAGCGGGCAGGCGTGGATAAAAGTAGCGGCGGCAGCAGAGAGTAACTGAGTTGCGATGCCCTTGCGGCGATGAGCCGAGGGAACAAACAATCGCGTTATTCCTAGTGGCGTGGGTAGTGGTGTGGGGTGACAGAACAGTCCGGAACTCGCATCGACGGCCACAAGGGATTGCGTTTCGGAGCGAGAGTGTTCGGAGTTGGCACGATTGCCGTGGACGTCTTCTGAGCTGGTGGCTTTGGAGTTAGCAATGGCCATAGCGGTTGATATACGCTGGGCAATGACGCAGCCCACGATCTTTTCCCTGTGGGGATTCGAAGGTGCGGGAAGGAGGAAGAGGTAAGCCTTGGAGGAGCCGAGGACGGATTCTGTCAACGGGGGTGACGCGAGCGCCAGATTTATTGTTTCTAGCAGATGGGCGAGCTATGCCGTGTCAACGAGGGGAAGGTGAGCGCGGCAGTGAGCGTACCTTTGCGCCGATTTTCCCGCCTGCGGTGGCTGGGAAGCAGACGATGCGGCCCTTTGCGCCGTCGGTGAGCTTTACGCTGTCGGCGACTTCGTCGACGGTGGCCTTGAGAGCCTCGCGTTCCTCCTCCCTTCCCCACTCCATGCCGCGCTGTACTCTGCCACAGTGGGCACGGTGGAGGGCCTCGTCGTCCGGGGCCCCTCTGGTGTAGGAGAGACGGCAGAGCGCGCACGTCCTAAGGACGGAGGCATCGAGCGCGAAATGGAGCTGGGTGAGGGACTGCTGGCCGGGCCTGCGCCCACGCTTCCTCGGGCTGTGGGGGACTCGTGCTCGTGCTCGTGTCATTGCAGCAAGGCGGAGGGAACGCGTCGAATCACGTGGTTCGTGACACGACCGGGCCGGGCAGTGCCGGGCAGTCCGAGTCTCGTGTCGTATTGTATGTTATATAACATATATATATTCAGTCTCGACGGTCTCTCTTTTTCCCTTCGTTTCACCGTACTAATACTACATAAAACATGTCTCGCAGCCGTGGCACTCACATTCCTTACGACCCTCTTCCCCTCGCACAGGGCTCGCAAAACACCGTCTATCGCGATCCACCTTCCCCCCCCTTTACTTCCAACTCTGAAACGCCCCCCGTCGAACTCACCACCTTCCCCGATACAATTTCGGACGGGCCCCGCTTCCTCCCTGCCGACCCTTTCCAACGTGCCGACGAGTTTCGCGATTCCCTCGTGTCGCATAACACCTTCCACACCGCCCCCTCCGCCCCCTCCGCTCACAACTCCTCGGTGTACGCCCTCCACGCCGATCCAGGCGCGGAACCCAGCGTGTATCGAGACGACTCGTCCGGCTCGCCAGATCTTCCCGACCTCCCTCGTTACCTCGAAGAGAAGCGCTCGGCGTACACCTCACCTCGTTCCACATCGAAACGTACCATCGTCCTCCTCGGCTCCATTGCAGTCGTCACCGTCGTCGTCGTCGCGGTCGTCGTACCGATTTACTTGACCCTCATCAAGCCAAGGGCGAACAATGCCGCTCCAACAGGCACCCCTAGTGCATCGTCGGTCGGATCGGGCAGTGGCAGCGCAGCTGTAGTCACAGGAGGAAATGGTAGCACTATTACCACCGAGAATGGAACCACCTTCACTTACATCAATCCGTTCGGTGGTACTTGGTATTGGGATCCGAATGATCCGTTCAACAATAATGCCCAGCCGAACTCCTGGACACCTCCTCTCAATCAATCGTTTGAATTCGGTACAGATAAGATCTTCGGGTTTGTCATACTCGAAAACGCTCCGTCTTCCCTGCATCTCACGAGGTCTATCACTACAGTGTCAACCTCGGCGGTTGGCTTGTTACAGAACCGGTATGTCCTGCGGCTATTTAAGCGTTTCGACTCACGTCCTGTCCATAGTTCATGCAAGTTTCCCTCGCTATCTTACCCCCGCCGAGTTAACGTCACTCACAGTACACCTGCACTTTATGAAAAGTATCTGAACACGACTACTCGGGCCATTGACGAATGGACTTTGAGCGAGGCCATGGCAGCTGACACTGCCAACGGTGGTCTCAGCCAGCTAGAGACTCACTACCAGACGTTCATCGTAGGACATCACCTCTCAATACACTCTTTTCCTTGTTTCTTATCCTCCTGGTAGACAGAGCATGATTTTGCAGAAATCGCGGGTGCTGGACTCAATTTCGTGAGAGTCCCCCTGCCGTATTGGGCCATCGAGACTCGTTCTGGCGAGCCTTTTCTCCCAAAGACTTGTTGGAAGTGGGTATTACAATTCAATATTCACCATTCACCACCTTGTGCTGATAGACCAAAGATATTTCTTAAAGGCGGTTCAGTGGGCTCGTAAATATGGCATTCGCGTCAACCTTGACTTTCATTCCCTCCCTGGCAGTCAGAATGGCTGGAACCACTCGGGCAAGCTCGGTTCTATCAATGTACTCAATGGGCCGATGGGATTGGCCAATGCGCAACGATCTCTTGATTATATCCGGATAATTGCAGAATTCATCTCCCAGCCCGAGTATCGTGACGTTGTGGTTATGTTCGGGATAACCAACGAACCTCAAGGGAGCACGGTTGGCCAAGACGCACTATCCAGATAGTTGGTGTCGTGTCCCTCCGAAAGTCACGAGCTCGTACGACTGATATTGTTTAGCTATTTCCAGGCATACCAGAACGTCCGAATGGCGTCTGGAATAGGGGAAGGCAATGGGGCCCGCATATCCTTCCATGATGGCTTCTTTCCACTCTCAGATTGGGCTGGTTTCTTGCCCAATGCCGACCGTGTTGCTCTAGATGATCACCCTTATATTTGCTTTGCTGGCCAGTCGGATGCCCCGATGTCATCTTACGCTCAGACTCCTTGCAATATGTGGTCCTCGAATTTTAACACGTCGATGGGCGCATTCGGCTTCACTGCTGCGGGCGAATTCAGCAATGCTGTTACGGACTGCGGTCTATGGGTGAATGGTGTTGGCCTCGGGACACGTTACGAAGGGACTTACCCCGGCGACTGGCCCGCCGTAGGTAATTGCACTCCCTGGACTGACTGGCAGAACTGGGACACCACGATGAAGACGGGAATCATGAACTTCGCGATGGCAAGTATGGATGCTCTTCAGGTATGTTTTTTCCCCCCGTGCCCGAGAGACCCGGTGACGGACCACCGCTACAGAATTGGTTCTTTTGGACCTGGAGGATTGGTGCGTCTTCGAGCAGTGGTGTGGTCGAGTCGCCGCAATGGTCGTATTCCCTCGGGCTGCAAGGTGGCTGGATGCCCCGTGACCCCCGCACAGCTTCCGGGGTGTGTGCGGATAAAGGCATATGGAGCCCTCCACTTCAGCCCTGGCAAACAGGTGGGGCGGGTGCCGGTCAAATCCCGATCTCGGTCAGTCAGGAATACGCCTGGCCACCTGCCACGATCAGTAACGCTGGTGCGGTGACTTCACTTCCATCCTACACGCCCACCGGTACTGTCGTCACGTTGCCCCCGCCTACATTTACGATTAGTTCTGGCAAGACTATCGCAACTGCGAATGCGGGTAATGGATGGTATAATCCCTCTGACAATGCTGGAGAGATGGTTGCCATTGCAACGTGTAGCTATCTTGACCCTTGGATTGGCCCGAGTGCAGCACCTCCTTCGCCTCTATGTCAGAGTGGAAATGCTGCGAGCAGTACTACCACCGCTGCCCCCAAGGCAACATGAGTTCTTTCAAGGTTTTCGCTCTCGATGGACGTTGCTCTGTGTATTTTTTATTTTATTTCTGGCAGCCTGGCTTGCTATCTTGTCTTTTTTTCTCGGAATATTGATATCTAACGGACCCTTGGCTGTATACCTGGTAGTTTTATATCAATCCGGAACGCAATGTAATTGACAAGTACCACGCGCGCCGATACCGTAGCTAGATAGTCGATCAGTGTTCCCCGCTCGTGGTGGCGTAGCGATCTTGGAGATCTTCCTGCCCACCGAAGCCACCCTCGAAATCCCGCTCGGCACTCGGAGGCGTGTCCTTTTCACCCTCGCCCTCTCGCTGAGCACGCATCGTAGCGAGTTGGGCCTGCTCCTGTGTCCAGGTCAGTCTCGAAACGCCACTGCAGACATCCGCGGTGAGGTTTACCTTTTCGCTAATATATCTCGCTTCCTCCCCCCGTTCCTTGGATTTCCACGCGTCTTCCTGTGGAGATTGGAAGGTGTTAGCACGAGCCGAACGCGAGCACGCTGCGTACTTTCATGCTAGTCATGACTCGGTTTCAGGGGGACTTCTC